>VZZY01013384.1:218680-254837 GCA_013400335.1 Eurystomus gularis | reverse complement strand
GAGAGGACAGCGGGGCCTTTGTCCCATCCCTGGAGCCAGAACGGTCGCTCGGCCGGAGAGCCGGGGGGTCCCCCGGCACCTGCCCCAGGTGGCGGGTTCCCCGGGGAACGCTGCGGCCCCGTCCCCCGGCCCTCCTGCGCCAGGCCGGGCTCTCCGCTCCCCAGGTTCTTTCTGGGCAGGTGGCAATCCACTACACGAGAGCCTGTAAATCGTGTGCTGGGGTGGGCAGCCTGGTCACTGGTCTCCCCAGAACGTTGTCGTGAGCGGATCCTGGGTACAACCATCTCATTCCCTACTCGGAGGATGTTGCAGTTCTGTGTGGCCGTGATGGAGCAACCCGCATCGTTTCCACTGTGTTTCAAGGGATGCTTGCAGGGACCTGTGTCTTGTCCCTCTCTGTTGGGGTGGCCTTGGCCACCGTGGAGCTGGCATGGGGCAGGACCCCAGCCCGCGGCTGGAGGCTGTGTCCTGGGGCACGGGCTCGGGCACAGGGCAGCGCAGCAGGCAGGCACCGCGCTCTCTTTATGGGCTTTTAACGAGTCGGCGCTGCGCTGTCTGTATGGGCTGTTCGTGAATTGAAACCCTTCTGTTAATGGGCTTTATGATGCTGACTCTGAGGTTCTATATACGTGATAGGCAGAAATGTCTCCTCTGTTGTTTTCCTCCTCCCGAAGGGGTTTATGCACTGTGTTAACCTTGTGTGTTTATCATTAATGCACGGTTTTATTGTTAGAGCTTCCTAACTGAGGAACCTAAACCTCATGCTTCTCATGCTGAGAAGCAGTGCTCTTGTGGCAGGTATCCCTCGCCGAGGGATGCTGTCCTGCGAATCGCCCACCTCTCACGGGGGGTGTTGTCAGCAGCAGTTGTGAGCCGTGCGCTAGATGAAAGCCAGGCTGGGAAAGGTGGCTCGTGGTGGAGGTAGCACGACGTGCTGGAAACTGCCGTGACAGAGCACCGAGGAGCAAGGCCTTCAGTGGCATGTCTCCAGGATGGTGGATGCTTGTGCTTCCAGTGGCCTGGCCGGTGTTTTGAGAAGTGATAGTTTTAGGTCCTACTTGTGGGTGGGAGGAAGAGCAGGTCACAGAGTCGCTGGTGGTTTCTCTCTGCCTTGGCTGACAATGCCAAATCTGCAATGCGGGTTAATGGACCTCTGTTGTCCGTGGTCTGAGCATGAAGGAGAGGGGAGAAACAAGTCACCTGTGTCAGTTTATCCAGGAACTTCTAATTTTTGGGTTGGGATGGAAGTGCTGTGGACACTCCTCCATAAATAGGGATATGAGGCAGAAATGGGGTGTTATTGCAAACGACTAATTGAAAATTCCTGAATGAAAATAATCATGCAGTGACATGTAGCCTAAAAGGATTTGTATAGCGTGGATTTTCCCCTCCTTTTTGTGTCTCTAGGAGGCCTTAGTGTTTGGCCACATAAATTCATAAAGAAACCGTCTGGTTGTACCACAGGGAGAGACCATGGGGTTTGCTGCTTGGTCTTTTCCGCGATACACACCAGGATGTTCCAGCTATGCTTTACCAGTTTTTTAAGGAATTCTGAAAGCGTCTAAACGCTTTGGTTTGGATTTCTGGGGAGATGCAGTGTTTGGTTAAGATAATGCCTTTGTTCAACTCGTGGAAAACACGGCGCTGCCTCACCTGTGTTTCAACAAATCTGGGATGAGTAAAGAAGGTTTTGTGGTTATTTCCTCCAGAAGAATAAAAAGAGGAAAGACATTTCAGAGTAACTGATGTTGCCTCTTGTAGTGCTTTGTTTTCAGAAAAAGGAAGTTTGAAACATGACTTTGCAGCAATTGTGCGTCTCAATCATTCTCATTTCTCAAGCTAAAAAAAAAAAAAGTTTATTTGCTCAACTCTACTGTGTTCTGTGATTGAATTTGCCTTGTGTGGTTTCCTTTGGTGGCTAAATCTGAAGACAGCGACATCTCCAAAGAGAAGCGTTCCCACGAACCTGCCCATGCGAAGCGAGCTTACATCTGCGCAGCTGCGAGGCGCGGAGGAAGTGAGTGGGCTCCTCTCCGTGGGCGAGGCTCTCATGGGTGTGAGGACAGAGACTCCAGAGGTGTCTCGGTGGGGTTAATGTGGGGTTACATGTGAGGATAGTGTGGCTTTGCTCTTGTTTCTCCTTGTAAGAGGTTCCAAGGTAGAGAGGATGTTGTGACAGCACCAGAGGAGAGCGATAGTCCTTTGTGGAACAAGAGTGGCTGTTGTCTTGCAGACAAATGAGTGTGGCTTTAGAAAGGGCAGAAGGAATAGTCAGAGTCTAGACAGGAAACACTTACAGCATAGGTCAGGATTGCAGCAAGAGGGAGGTAGGAATTTTCAAGGAAATATTGCTGTGGAAGAGCTCAGTATCCTCATTAATGTCCAACACCCCCAGTAGGCTACTAAGAGAAATGATGTGAAATGTTCTTGCCAGCTTTAATGTTAAACAAATATTCCAGGTGAGCAGTAAGTCAAGTCAATGAATGGCTTCTCTTGCTATGATAGTTGGTCATCTTTTCCTGCCTTCTAAAAAGACACTGGGGTACAAGGAGACCTGCTTGATCTGAAGATTTAGAGCAAGGGAGGGGGGAGATGGCAAGAAGAGTCACAAGGAGGAGTAGTCTGTGGAAGAACAGCTGGCCAGATGTTCCCGGGTGCTGTGGAGATGGAGCCACCACCAAGGCACTCCTTGGCCTTTGAGGTGTGGGAGAAACTGAGGCATCTGGCTTCATAGGAAATGTTCTTCCTTTTAGCAGAAGAGATGTTAGCTTGGTGTTTTGTATAAATCTGTAAATATTTTTAAGTGGACTTGGACAATATTTACATGGTGAAAGTGAATGAGAGTTTTGCTTCCAGTGTAAATCTTACCTCAGCTGTCATCTTAGTGGAAAGTCAGTTACACCTCAAAATGCTTTTCCTAGTACGTAACTGATTGAAGAAATACCCTGAAGAAGTAATGGGTGGCTACGTTCATTCTGGAAGGACATATGTAAGCCAGTTCACAGAAGTTTCTCCTCAAACAGATGCTGCTTGGCCAAGCCTGCTTTGATTTTGAAAATGAGGCTCAGAGAAGTAGGTTGAGTATGCAGTTGATGCCCTTCCAGTCAGCCAGGATTTGAACCCCTTAGAGAAGGGGTTCCTGGGCCCAATAAGGGCCTAAGTGTGGAATGAGTGGTGGAGCTGACCTCATCAATTAATTGTAATCAGTGATAACCATGGTTAATTTAATGAGGTTGTGTATGTAATGCTTTAGCAACGTGCATCTTTTGACTCAGACGTGCACTCAGCTAATGGATTGTTAAAGCTAATTGCTGCTCACCGGTGCTCCAGGTTTAATAGGTCTTGGGTCAAGTCTTTATGTTTAGAATAAAACGGCTAAAAGTTGCCTGGGTGGTGGCAGCGGGATCAGTCTGAGGAGAGCGTTAGAGATGCTGTGCTCCTGCCCGGTGCTGCTACCCTGGCTCTGCTTCCCTCTGACTGGGCTGGTCACGTGCTGATGAGCTTGTTTTTATGAAATCACTTTGTTCTGTGGTGTCTGAACTACAGTCTGAACTTTTCTTTTTTTATTGCTTCCATTGAAGAGTCTGTCTTTGACCTCACTGTAGTAGTCTTGGGAAGGAGTTACAGTAAAAGGAGGGTGGTCGTTGGGGTGGACTGTCCAGCGTGGGTGGCCGTAGCCGTGATCTGCGGGTGTGCCGAGGGAGGTGCAGCGTGACTGCTGTGAATGTGGATCTTACCTGTCCGGGAGCGAATGCGAACACCTTACCTCAGCGTCTGCAGAGCCACAGCGGCCGTGACACGTCTCGATGGTTTTCAAGCTCCCGCACGCCGTGGAACGTGCACGAAATTCCTACCGTGGGCTTGGGGTGGGGAGGGGAAGATGAGTCACGTCTTCCTAGTTGCCTCTGATAGCTGGTAATTAAAGGCAGTCCTTAATGAGACAAGATAAATATAGCGGATGCAGTTGTTTTTTTCGCCTTGGAAATACAATCTCGCCAGTGTGACACCAGGAATGAACGGCAAGGAGCATGTTCTCCGTGGTGAGGCAGCACGGCTCCGGCAGCAGCCTTGGCCAGCGGCAGGAAGCACCTGGGTACGAGAAGTCCCGCAAGTCACTGAGAAATTTATTGCAAACTGCTATGCTTGAGAACTGTGCTTACTATATTGAGGTGAATTTTCTCAAAAGGGGCTGGAGGAAAAATAGGAAAACAGAGTATTAATATCTTCAAACGTCTTGTTTGGAAAGCAGCTGGGTATCTGGGCTGGGGTTTTGCTGTTGCTTCTGCCTTTCCTTAATCGCTCTGAATTAAACCACCTTTAGTTTTGTACTGAAATACTCAGATGGATCCTCACGGACAGTAGCCGTGTTGACTGGAGGGAGCATCTTAATGCCAGTGTGGTTGCAGGAACATACCTGCCCATGCTTTCCCAGCATGTTGGAATCCAGCATTTATCCGGACTGCTGCGAGAGCCGCAGGCAGCCTTGTCCTTGCTAGAATTTTGCCTTTTGCTAGTTAGGTCAGACTCGGTCGTTTTTTCCTCCCTGTTGGAGATTAGGTCTGAACGTGTCAGTCACCAGCAGGAGTGTTGGGTGCTAGGTGGGACTCGAGGAGGCTGCTGTGTTACTGGGTTAAGGACACATCGCTCAAGAGTTGTTTCTCGGTAGGAAAAGGCTCAGCCTTTAGTTGCAGCCCTTGAAGGTGGGAGGAAGGTTTAGCAGCAGGGTTGTGGCATGTTCTAGTTGGTGCTTCATCCTTCTCAGTGGACTTTGATACGTAGTCCTGTGCCCTCTTCGAGGGTCACTGGCGATGCGTGAAATGCTGCATGAGGCAGTCCACGTGGAAACAGCTCGTACGAAGCCAGGGTCGATGCCGTGGCTGCCGGGCGGGTGCTTGTGTCCTGGCGGTGCTGGTGCTGGGCTGCGCTGTCGGGTGCTGCAGAGGCGTCTTGACCCGGTGAGTATCCCGCAAAACAAACTCTTCTGTACCTCGGCAGGCTCGTTATCGATTTGATCTGCACTGAAGCATGGGGAGAGAAAGGATGTCATTGCCAGAGGGAAAAGAGAACTGAAAGCTAAAGGGGAAGCTATTAGCATTAAGCTTGAACTTTCAATGTGAAGGCTGCTTTTCCCTTTTTGGTTCCACTAGAAAGCGAGATGGTGCCTCCCTACCCTTGTATTTAGCTTGTGGTGATGGGAAGCGCTTTGTTAATCCAGACACGCTGCCCTCCCCTGATGGGTGGTGCCCACGGTGAAGGCAGGAATAAGGCCTTGTACCTCAAGTCACCTCCCAAACCAGGGGTAGGGAACGAGGGTGGAAAGTGGGGGGAGGGCGCCCAAGGATTCAGAGAGTTGAAGATAGTTCTTTTAGTGCCGTTTCTCTGAGAGAAAACCTCTTCCCAGAAATCCCTCCCAGCTTTCCTAGCCTCGTGTGATGATTCACTCCGTTGTGTTCTGCTTCCAAGCCCCTTTTGGGGAGGCAGCTTTTGGAGTGCTGCGAACATTAACCGTCCCTGCTGTTTCTGTAGCATCTGTCCTGAGAGAGTCTCCAAAGCTCTGTCCAGCTGTCCCAGTGTCACATCGCCCACTAGTAAAGACACTTCTGGGCAGCGGTGGGGAAGTAACAAGTGCAGAGCAGCAAGAGCTTGGCACTGGACACCGGGGAGGTGTGTGGTTGGAAGAGAGAAATGTAGAGAGATGATTTGTGGAGCATGTGCCTTTGGTGGTTCGTCCCAGGGGAGGAAGCAGCCCTTCCCTCCCCTGCTTTGGGGCCAAGGAGGTGTTGGCACTGTACTTTCTGTAGCCTGTGAATATAAGGGCTCTTCTCAGGAAGTTCATCTCTGCTTTTTAAATACTTCTTTTCCAGCAATCACTGTAATTAATGAAACCTCTGCTGCAGTATGTGTGCAATGTTATTCCTTGAGCAACAACACAGCTCTGCCTCTGCTTGTGTGACAGAAATTCTGTGTTACAAATGGATGTGCTCAAAACAATCCAACTGCTTTTGAGGGTATCGGTGGAGGGAGTGCAGGAGCGGGCGTGCTTCTCCCTCAGGCAGTCGCTTCCTGGGATGCCCGTTTGAAACGCTAACACAAGGCCCTGTTTGTAGGGGGTAGGAAGAGAGGCTGCCAGTGTTACTGGTTCTGTTTTGGGGATGCTTGTGGGGACCCCCTGGCATTTAGTGCCTGCGTGGGGTATCCTGCCTGTTTGCCGTCGAAGGAGCAGGACTCCTGTGGAGGCTTCAAGCACACAGTGCCTTCATGTGACCCACGAGGCCACATCTACCTTTGGAGCTGCAGTGTGGGTTCTGGTGGTTTTTTAAATGAAAGCAGTATCTTGGTCCCACTCTGAGTTTTTGGAGGATCTTAGAAACTAAACACCCCCTCACCACCCCCCAGCTTTGGTGATTATTTCTGGAGACACACGGTGACGAGGAGGATAGCTGTTCCCTACCCCCTGTCTGTGGGTCGGGAAGCTCGGGCTCTTCTGATGAGCTCACCGATTCCATTGCCATGAGCTAGTAAAACTGTGGCTCTTAATCCTGCAATCCTGGGCGACCAACCTCCCTCTTCCCGGGGGAGCAGCTCCTGAGCCAGGCACAGCGGCTGTTGGTGGGAAAAGTAATGTACATGTGCAGTTTATTATTGTTTACAGTCGATATAGAACAGTTCCTGGCAAAAACTGATGCCTTATAAAGGAAACTTGGACTGTAGAGTCTTGTTTGGTTCGGAGGTTCCGTCTGATGTTGCATATGCGAATCGTTTATGAAGTGAGCTGCAAAAGGCCGCTTTGTTGCGTGCATTTGTTTCTCCTCACTTGTTTTTACGAGGGCCTTAAGAGCTCTCTAAGAGCACGATGAGCAGCACCGGCCTCGTGTCAGAGGTTTGGCTGCGGTGCAGGGCGAGGGTGTGAGGCTGAGCTCTGCTGGGCTGTGCTGTTGGGAAGCACAGGATCTGCTGGAGCCCCTGGGAGCTTCTCAGGAGGCTTCGCAGCCGAGCAGGGATGGACCCCCAGCTTTGCAGCGCAGGACGCCTGCTTCTGACGCTGTCTGTCCTTGAACATGTTCTGTGCTGACCTGCTTTGTGAAGTGCTCTGATTGCTGCTGATGGAAGGTGGAGTGTGTGAGAGAGAGGCTTTTAAGACAGTAGTGGGAATGCAAAGCTTTCTGTTTGAAACCTCCTGGAAAATTTGGTGTCTTCTCTGCTGTGCGCGTGTTGCTTTCTCTGGCCTTTCCCAAGGCAATCCAGGCGTGCTTTGCTCTGTGCTCTCCTGGACGCATCAAGGCCTTTGGCCCTTCTGTTTGGGTTACAGCTCTAAATGCGTGTGCTGCCTTGGCAGCGGGGTGCTGTGTTGTTCCTCAAAAGCAGAGCTTGTACGTATGCGATCAGGAGCGATGGCAGTCCCGTGGCAGAGGGGTCTGCCCCGTGTGGTGCCACAGACCCGCTCTGAGCAACCCACTGATGAGCTGGAGCCCTAAACTGGAATCACAGGCTGCCCCTTCCTACTGAAGGGGCTTTTCCTGAAATAGCGTTTTCTTCCTTGTGCTTTAGCCTTCCCATTGCTTTGTTTCTTTAGCCAGTGTTTCTGTTCTGCTTTCTAGGTTTCCAGCAGGTTTCTCTGTTGTCTTCCTATGAAGTTGTAATCCCGCAGAGGTTAGGAAGAGAACGGCGAGAGGCTTCCAATGTCTCCTCGGTGCAGGTACTGGGCAGTCTTAAAAATGCCTTCAGTTTGGTATCTACTTCCTAATGAGGTCCACCCAAACCAACCTGAAATTCTCACAAGCCACTGTGTCACTCACTAGCAGCAAACGAGTCTCCATCCTTCCAAGGGTCTTACATGTGGCATTGCCTTTAGCTGAGGGATGGTCAACACCTCCCTGCTCCCGAGGCTACAGGTTGCCACAATGGATTTTTGCTCTGGGTGTCAAAGTTGTATAATGGTTGTTAAAGTTTTGGAGAGGTGGTGGAATAATTATCCTGGGAGATGCTCAAAATCTGACTGGAGGAGGCCCTGAGCAGCCTGGACCAGCTCTGTAGCTGCCCTGGCTTTGAGCAGGGGCTCGGATTAGACACCCTCCAGCAGTGCTTATTCTGCTGTAGCCACGTCACTGATGACTGCACACTTCAGAGTGTTTGGATTAGACCAACGGGGTTTAGTCACAAATCTTCCAAACACTGGCAGAATTTAATACTAACAGAAACGTGCAGTTTGTTGCAGCCGTTGACTTGCACCCCTGCTGGGGTATTTGATGGCGTGGTCAGGCGACTCACTGATCCGCTCGGTTTTGAAGGGCCCTCGTTGCTGTGTGTGGCACTGGGCTAAGGCAGGGCTGTGGAGCTGCTGGCTCACTGAGAATCTTCAGTAATAAAACTGTACTGTTTCCAGCTGTAACTAAGGGTGTTTCTGTAGAAGTCTTAGGAACAAGGAATAAGAAAACCACAAAGCTATTTTGAAATAGCTTCCTCCATGTGACTTGTCCCCAGTTAGGAAGGAGTGCCAGGTTCTGGAGGGGACAATCACAAGCGAGGTTTCAGGCTCATCCACGTGTGGTTATTCCTTGTCTGGTGCAACCAGCAAGATTGAAGAAGGAAAGTTTATAAGCCCAGCATCTGGCAATTTCCGTGCATGGACAAGACAGTCGTTCGTCTGCTGGATGGTGGGGAACCAGAGCAACACCTGATGGCTGTGGTCAGCGGCTCGTTGCAAAGCCTCGTGGGCTCAGTGGGATCGACCGGGAGCACAGGGAACCAGCTCCCCTGATCGGCGCTGGGTACCCACAGGAGGCAGGGTGGGAGCAGCAGCTCGGATGGACAGAGTTCTGCATCCCTCGAGGAGGGGCTGTGAGTTTTGTTGCTGCATCTCCAGCAAGTTCCGCTGTACTGAGGAAGCCGGCTGTACAGACCAGTCCGAGTTACGGCAGCGCTTTGAATGCTGCAGTCGCAGCAGTGGTGGAGCTTGCAGAGACCATTTCATGCCAAACTTCTGTTGATTTCAAAGAATCTTTTATTCATTAACGTAAAATGCCACTTCTTTTATATTCAGGACCGGGTGTCGTATGCTATTGAGATAGAGGGAAAAGAATACACGATTCACCTAGAAAAGAACAAGTAAGTGATGAATTTCTTTAGATTATTAAATTCCGTCTGTCGTGTCCCAGTAACGAGCTGGCAGGTTGTGTGAGAGTTACGATTTGTGAGGTTCTTTGTGAGAAGTACGGTTACAGGCTGGCTCTGCAGAATCTGCAGAGAAAAACGTGAGCGTGGATGGGGTCACACGGTCTTGGCTTTCAGCCAGAGATTTTGTTGAACTCCTGCAACCCTGCTGATCCCCTTTGGTGAAGGAAGCAGTAGTTTGCTCAAAGGGGATCTGGGGAATCACTGAAATAACTCTCTCCATTCACGTCTAAAAATAAACAAACTGAACTATATTTCAAGTAAATATTTTCACTTTCTTCTGGGTTCTGTTTATTGTTTCAGGGTTTTTTTTCTTCCTGTCTCAGTAGCACAAGAACACTAATAAATGAGGAAAGTGACTTTATGGCCGAGGCCCCAACACCATAACTTACGATATAGATGTTGTCTGCCTGGAGTTTAATCTTCAAAGGGCTACTTGCAGCAACAGCAAGTTATCATTTATCAGGCTGTTGCTTCTTAAAACTGCCCTCATAACAGACAAGAGACGCGACTATTTAAATGTACAAGCCCCCAGGGATCTCCAGCTGCTGCTTGCCAAGCCCCTGGCCCTCCGAAACATGGGAATGGAGCTCTGAGCGTCAGGGGACGTGCAGGACGGTCGGCAGTCAGAGTCGTGGGAGACTTCCCAGTCCTCTTCCTTCCAAAACTGGGGAAGAGGAGTCCTATGCAGAACAATGCGTGCTGGGGTGTTTTTATTTATTTTTTATTATTCCGCATGAAAGCAGGTTTTTAACACAAGATAACAGGTTTTGATGCTTGTTTTACTTATCTGAGGTGAGGTGCTTGGTTTGATTTCTTTAATGGTTCCACCATTCTGGTACCTTGGATTTTGCTGGGGAAATGCACAATTTCTTTGTTAATGTGGGGTTTGTTTTTTTCCCTTTTGAATGTTTCCTTGTTTAGTTGCAATTTATGTATTTGTACATTTTGATTAGCATCATCTAACTGCCCTGCTATAGCATCCCGGTCATTTCATGAAACTCCTTGTGTTCCTTCTCCCCTTTCCGTACAGAGAACTGCTGCCCAAAGATTTCACGGTTTATACCTACAGCAAGGAGGGGAAGTTGCAGTCTGAGCATCCAGATGTCCAGGTAGGATTTATTCCCTTTTATACCCTTACTGAAGGTGACGCAAACAACACTGTTTCTGTACAAGCAGGCTGCCTGGTAGGTTGCCTTTGAAAGTGTAATTGCTTCAGTAGAATAAGAATAAAAAGGAGCTTGTGTGATACAAAAAGCATGAGAGTGCTTCTGATGGCTTCACTCTTCTGATGTACCAATGTTGCTCCTTTGGAAGGGAAGCGTTAGTCATATACGATTCATAGGATCTGTTTGAGATTAGAGCGCCTGAGTCAGACGAGTATTTAATTCCTAGTTGCAAGTGATCGACTGAGATGAAAAGTGCTTTTTCTGCACGAGGTCGTGGAAGTCACAGAGGCCCTGAAGGATTAGCTCACGCGTTCTTGCTGAAACAACCAGCGACATAATCTGCCTGACCCCTGTAATAACATTCAAAATGCACTTGCCAGAGCAAATGGAGTGTGTTTGCACCACGCTACCCTTTTGTATAGTTTCCAAAATGTGTGTGTACAGAGGACGAAATGGAAGAATTCTGTCTCGTCAGGGCTGGTGAGGAATGTGCTGCACAACCGAAACGTCCCGGCAGCCCAGCACCTGCTGGTGAGGACAGCAAGTGTTGGCCCTCTCCTTGCTGGAGAGGGGTCACGTACAGTCAAGCAGTCTGCGGCTGTTCTCTAGAAGGCTGAGTGGAGATTTGGCCCAAATTGGTAGGGAGGGGCTGGCCTCAAAATACTTGAGGCAGGGTGGAGGACAGAACTTCAGAGCAGGATGGCTTACGGTCAAGTTAAGAAATCCATTTGCTAGATGATGCTTCTGAGCCCTGCTTGCCTGGGACTGGTAGCGTGTTGGAGCACCAGCTCTGGACCCGGCTTCACGTGGAATCACTGTGTGGGAGAGTGGGATTTTACACTGAAACATGTTTTGAACTGCCAGCCCCGTCAGGTTGTGAAGAGCATCTGCTTTACAGGATAGGGAGGTGGGGATCCAGCTGGAGTCCTGTGGCCCTGGCATCTTGATTAGCCTTGTATGAATCAGTCCTTGTAGCACTAAGGCAGGTGAGGAAATTTTCAGATGTACGTTAGTGAAGGAAACGCTGTTACACTGGGGGAGAGCTAGAGGCGTGTTTGAGGTGAAGTGTAGATAGAAGGCGTGTGGTAAATTTTAACTGAAAGCATATTATGCCCAAAGAAAGGAACGAAGCTGGTGAAAGGTCCAGAACACAGGTCTGGTGAGGAGCAGCTGAGGGACCTGGGGGTGTTGAGCCTGGAGAAGAGGAGGCTCAGGGGAGACCTTGCTCTCCACAACTCCCTGAAAGGAGGTGGGAGCCAGGTGGGGTTGGGCTCTTCTCCCAAGGAACAAGTGACAGGACAAGAGGAACCAGCCTCACGTTGCACCAGGAGAGGTAGAGGTTGGCCATGAGGAACAATTTCTTTGTGGCAAGGGTTGTGAAGGGCTGTGCCAGGCTGGGCAGGGCAGTGGTGGAGTCCCCATCCCTGGAGGGGTTTCCAAGCAGTGGAGATGTGGTGCTGAGGGACATGGGTTAGTGGTGCCCTGGCAGCGATGGGTTAACGGCTGGACTCAATGATCTTAAAGATCTCTTCCAACCAAGACAATTCTATGATTCGTGAGTGGTAAGTACTGCCGGTCAGTGGCGGACGTAGCAGTTACGCGATCAGAGATTGCTCTGGACGTGCAGATACGTGGGGAACGTCCGTGTAACGCGCCCTTGTTTTCCCGTGTAGGATCACTGCCACTACCAGGGGTACGTGGAGGGGAGCCTGGATTCTGTGGTTGCTGTCAGCACTTGCTCGGGGCTCAGGTAGCACAGCTCGTCTTTTGTGTCCCCTTGTCACGTGAGTCTCGCGGCTCGCTGAACCTGAAACAAAATCCTTGCTCTGTTTTTAACTACTGCTCAGCCAGGCAGGGATTCATTGTCCGGGGCCTTTGTGCAGTCTTTGCGTGGTATCCTTCATTCACATAGTTAATAGATACTTAAAATACCGTTAAGTAAGTTGCACTTTATCTGAACACAGTGAGTCCTTCTTTGACACAAATTTTGATTTATTTTGTAACTTGTGTAGAAGGTCACAAAGAACTGCACATAGTGCAAAAGTGGACACTAGTTTGCAAATTCTACAAAACTGGCCATAAAGCTTATGCACTTGATTGGAAATTTCTTCTGCTTTGGACAAATTTCTGTATCTTTTGGGATGTTGATTTTTTGCAGTGCCACACCAAAGTGGCAGCAGTAATTGAGCGAAAGCGTTTCTGCTTAAGGCCTGTGACTTAATTTCCTGGACGCTGCAGGCTCTTACAGAAACGTTTAGTTTGCTGTGTTTGTGAAGGCCCTGTCCAGTGAAAGGCTGCTTTCAGGCTTGAAATGGAGCATGCTGCTTTCCAAGGACTGAGATATAGACATGCCTTTAGTCATCGAAGAATAATTGTCCCTTTGTTTTACTGTAAAAATCCGGGTAACTATCCTCTGCTTAATGCAAGAATTTCTCACACACTACTGTATTTTAGGGGTTTGGTGACGCTAGGGAACATCACCTATGGAGTTGAGCCCATGGATTCCTCTTCTGGCTCGAAACACATTTTATATCGATTGGATAACGTGAAGAAAGAGCCCACGACATGCGGAGTAGCCACTGAAGAAGACCATGAAAGGGAACATACAGAGGAAAATCACCATCCCAGTATGACTCAGCTGCTGCGAGTAAGTACTCCACTGTTTTCTCCACAGTCCCCTTTAACGTGTTTCATGAGTGTTCAGCTAAGAATCTGGAAGCAGCTTATCAGATTTCCTGGGGTTTAACACATACTTGAAGGTTTCTGATTCAGAGGGCTTTCTGCATTGCCGAGAAACTCGGCTGCTTCCACAAAGCAGTTGCAATTTCCTTCCACATGCAGCCAGGTGGCGAGTTCAATTATCCGTGGGCAGAGCTTTTTGGGGCTTTTAAGGGCAGGAACTCTGGAGCAGCCCCGCACTGGAGAGGCTCATCAACAAATTATTGCATCAGAAGCCAGGAGAATATTGTGTGTTTATTCCTAACCAGCAAAACACCAGCTTGGTGTGAAGGTCCCCCTTGCTGTTTGGCTGTACAGGAGCAAGCTGGCAGTAAAAGCAGGAGCATGAAAAGCACGGTGTTTCCCTTCAAGGTTGTTGGTGTTTGCTTGTTGGTATCTTTCTGCTCCTCTCTAGAAGTGTGTGCTGTCCTTGCAGAGAAACCTGCGTGGAAAGTAAAAAGGTCTCGTGCCTTTGAGACAGGGGAAATCTTTGTGCAGAGAAATCATCGTTGCATTGAATTACACTTCAGGGTTTTGGCTCGTTTTCGTCTTGGCGCAGTGTACTCTGGGTGTGTCTCTCAAACCACTGGTTGTATCAAGTGAAATGGAACAATGTCACGGGTTTTTTTTTGTTGTTGTTTACACTTGAATTAATAAAATTAAATTTATCTAAAACTTTTTTCCACAGAGAAAGAGAGCGGTCCTGCATCAAACAAGATACGTGGAGCTGTTCATTGTTGTGGATAAAGAAAAGGTAGAGGTTGTGTGTCGTTTTCCCTTCCTTCTCCCAGGAGACAGCTTGAAAAGCCCTCAGCCTCCATTACTCCCAAATGAACTGATGACAGGCACTGATGCTTTAGCCAAGGTTATGCAAACATGCTGACCTAAAAGTGAGTAAACATGGTCTATGCAGAACTCTTCAGGAAGAGGAAACTGTCAGACATGGGGAGTCTGTCAGCAAGGGATCCCAGAATGCAAGGAAAACGCGTGGCAAGAACTGCCTGTGTTGTCCTCTCTTAAACATTGAGCTGTTGAGCAATAGCGAGGAAGATGCTGCTGTCTTGATTAGCATCTTCTCGACAGGAGCCAGGCAACAGTGCTGTTCATGTTACTGGTCTTAAAGCGTTGTGTTCCTTTTTCTAACCCTTGTCCGTATCTCTTTGTGACTGAGTTTCTTTGTCATGCAGTTCGAGGACTTTGGGAAGAGCGAAACAGAAGTAAGAGAACACATGGTGCAGCTGGCAAACTTCCTCGACAGTGTAAGTTGAAGCTACACGGAGCGTACGTGGGAGCGATGCGCCCCGCGGCTCTGGTCGCTGGTGTAAAGTTCACCTCGGCATCCGTGCTGCTGCCACGCGGGTGAGACTGAAATAAAGGTTTTTATCAGGCCAGGAGCTAAACCTGTTCCTTGGGCTTGTGTTACTGACTGGTAGAGCTCGAGTCGCGCCTGAGCGTGGTGCTGAAGGAGTGCAGAGGAGCAGGGCTGCGAAGCGATGGCAGGATTTATTGACTGTGAGCCTCGGTGGATGCACTGCTATGAAAGCTTTCCCACCTCTAAATTCATCTGCAGTCATCATGCTTGGGAATTCATTTAGGAAACTCTTCAAACCAGGGCTACATGCAGTGAGGGAAAGGACAGGCTGTTGCGATTATTGCAATTCTTAAGTATTTGCCAAGGTTAGAGACAAAACATTTATTTCAACTTGACCCTTTCAGACAATGCCGTTTGTCAGGATTGAGACTTCCCTGGTTTGCATTTTCTCATTGATCCTGTAGCTAATGAAAGCCTGAATCATGGGGAAAAAGCCTTCTGGTGATTTGAATTGTGCACTACCTTTAAAAAATAAACCAACAACCAAACAGAAAAAGTAGATTCTTGCAACAAGATACATAGGCTGGACCACTGGTCCTTATCTGAAGGTCTTCAGAAACCTTTCTCCTTTTATTTTTTCCTCCCCAGATGTACATCATGCTGAACATCCGCATTGTGCTGGTTGGTCTAGAGATCTGGAAGTATGAAAACATAATTAGCACAGACGGAGGGGCTGGTGATGTGCTGGCAAATTTTGTACAGTGGCGAGAGAAGAATCTTGTTTTGCGCCGGAGACACGACAGTGCCCAGTTTGTTCTGTGAGTTGTGGTTCCTTCCCTCTGACTCTTCAGAAGCTGATTCTGTTCTGTCTGCTCCACTGTCAAACGCAGCCACTGCACTTCAGCAGAGAGCTCGGTGCTGTCTGCTCTGGTTTGTGTACTGGTGAAAACGTTCCAAGTCAGCTTAAGCATTTTTAAGGTTTCTGTGGTCCTTGAATTCAGTGTGCTCTCTGGCACATATATTGGTAAATAACAATTTTTTTTCCTTGCCCCACATGTCCTGCAATGTTATATGTTGTACTGTATGAAGCTTCCATTCAGGTAATCGTTTGTCAGGCATGCACTGCTCAGACTTGTCATCTAGGGCTTTTTCCACTGGAAAATGAGCCTAAGCCTGGTGCGGAGCGTTGCATTTGAATGGAGAACTTGTTTCTGCAGCTGGTATCCAGGAGCTAGCTATGCGGTTTGAGCTGTGACACGCGGCGTTAATCTGTCCACCCCTGAGTCCTTAAACTAGCACGGAGCTTCCTGAGCTGTCGTCTCTGCCCCGATTCCAGGATGAGTGTTCTCGGGAGGGCACTGCCCGAGGCAGAGAACGGGCCGAGGCCAGAGCACGCTTCCTGGGGGCGTGCCCCAGCCTGCCCGTGTGCGGAGCGGTCGCTCCCCTTCCCTTCCCCTCCCCGAGGAGCCCCTCTCGGCCCCGCTCGGGTGATGAGGGTGAAACAGCTGAAAATACACTGATTTTTTTAAGTTCTTCTGTGAGAAGTAGAATGTGGGGCTTTGTGCTCGTGCACTTAAGCTTTAAGAGCTGCGTGGAAACAAAATCAGACAGTAGTGAAGAAGGAAGTTGACAAGCAAAGGAATCCGTGGGGTTTGGCAATAGTAGAAAGGCAGCGAGCAGCCAATTAAAACAAATTCCATAAGGGTGGGCCGTTCAGCTTTTTACATGTAGAAGGAAGCTGCGGAAGAGGCCAACTTTCTCTGCGGACTCTTGTCTTACTTTAAAAGACTAGAAGAACCATGAGCAGAAAGATGAAGCTGAACTGGCACGTTTGTGCCCGCAGCTCCTCGCAGTGCTCCTTCACCGGCGTTGGAACGCTGGGAAAGTGTTTGTGCCCCACAGGCAGAAGGGATCTGCCGAGGCTGCACGGGTGAGCTGTGCTGTCGGCAGTGTCACATGTCTGTGCCGTTGGATGATGGCCTTTCCTTTTTCTCCTTGTGATTGTAGGAAGAAGGGGTTTGGTGGCACAGCCGGAATGGCCTATGTCGGAACAGTGTGCTCCAAGAGCCACGCGGGAGGCATCAACGTGGTGAGATATCTTCGGTGATACTGGGAATGTGATCAAAATGAGAGGTTTGAGCTCCAGAAGTCTTCCTGGAAGTGCAGAATCTTTAATAACAAAGCTGAAGTTGCCTAGTGGAGGTTTTCGTGGTGTCCAGCTGCTTCTGGCACTTCCATGGTATCTGGATCACAACTTTTCTCCAGTCTTCTGCATCCTCTGCTCAGCCTCCCCTCTCCTCAGTGTGCAGCACTCATGGAAAAGGGAAAAGATTTCCCTGCTGACATTTTAAGCACCCCTGCCTTAGGAGTATTTGGGAGCTGTGGGTGTTCTCAAATCTGTCCTCTGGTGCCTGCTTGACCTGCCCAGTTGTGAAGTCCTAGAGCAGTGCTGGCTGACCGCCCTCGTTATGTGAAATCACAGAGCGTTAGTGAACCAAACTGCTGATCTCGGGTGACTGGCGATCCCAGCAATCTTGGACTGGTGACAGAAGTACTGGAACTGGAGTTTGCATATTGAAGGAGATGTGGTCTGGTGCGGAGAGCTCCAATCTTGTTAATGTTGCAGCTGCACTGGAAAGCAGAGGTTGTTAGGTAGTGTCCCAGATATGTTTGTTTAAGGGCTCTTACTGCTAAGCAAATGTCATGTGCTTGGTTGGAACGCAGGCACAGTTGGACAGGGAGTCCTGTCAATGTGGAGGTATGAGGAAAGAAGTGTCTTTTTGGTACCCAAGTAAACACCGACTTTCTCAGCGTAGGCTGTCCACTAATTTTCTCCTGTTTTGCTCTTGTGCAGTTTGGGAGAATCAGCATCCAGATGTTTGCATCGATTATGGCTCATGAGCTGGGCCATAACCTGGGGATGAACCACGACGATGAACGCGTCTGTCACTGCGGAGCAAGCAGTTGCATTATGAGCTCTGGAGCATCGTAAGTAACCGACAAAAGGGATGGTGTTTTCTGAACTCCCCGCCCATGCGCTTAGTTCTTACAGGGTCCTTTCATCCTTCAAATTCTCTTGCAAAGAGTCATGTCACGCTTGCAGCTCATGGTGAAGGCAAATGTTACCCTGGTTGTACAAACTGAGGGAAGGCCCGTGGATTGGCTCGGTGTGAAGATAAGCTCGTGTTCTGTCGCAGGGGATCGAGGAACTTCAGCAGCTGCAGTGCAGAGGACTTTGAGAAGCTGACTCTCAACAAAGGCGGAAGCTGCCTGCTGAACGTTCCCAGGCCTGACGAAACCTACAGCGTCCCGTACTGCGGGAACAGGCTGGTGGACGCTGGGGAGGAGTGTGACTGTGGCTCAGCAAAGGTTCGTAGCTGGTGTGTTCTGCAGATGCTGCCAGCCTCGTGTGACCCTGGCCAGGGAGGGGACAGTGTGTGGCAAGAGGGTGCAATTTCCTGACGTGAGCATCCCTTCTCTTCTCAGGAATGCGAAAGCGATCCGTGCTGTGAGCCGGGTACTTGCAGACTCCGATCCGGCGCTGAATGCGCGTACGGCGACTGCTGTAAAAACTGCCGGGTGAGAGACTCGTGCATAGTTGGACGTGCTCTTCAGTGGCTGGGAAAAGGAGAGCGTTGACCCTGCCAGTGCATCTGGGAGTGGGAATTGTCCTGCACCTGCACAGCACCCACTTGGGGCTTCAGATCAGTGCCCGTGTTGTTGGGACACGTTGTGGGTCGGGCGTGGAGTTCGCCTCTGCTCTGAGGCTTCTATTTTCTGATGCAGTTTCCTCTTCTGATTCCTCTTTAGCTCCTTCCTGGAGGAACCGAGTGTCGGGCGAGTAACAACGAGTGTGACCTTCCCGAGTACTGCAACGGCACGTCCCAGTTCTGCCAGCCGGACTTCACCGTTCAGAACGGGCACCCGTGCCACAACGAGGAGGCCTATTGTTACAACGGCGTCTGCCAGTACTACGATGCGCAGTGCCAGGACATCTTCGGGCCGAGTAAGGAAGAGCACAGTGTTACAGCTTTTCTAGGAGACATAGCTACCAGAATACACTTGCATTTATTTAACATATATTTACGTGTTTTTCTGTAACAAAGACCAGCTGGCTTTGACAGAGGATCTGAAATAGGGGTGTTTATGGCTCAGCCTTCACATGCTCTTCCTTTCTTATATTTAATGCTGTGCTGGGGATTCCAGTAAGAATTTCCTTGCACTGATCATTGGGACTGCTGGTGTATAGGGCTGTAAAAAAGCCATGAGGAAATACCAAAACGGTGTGATTGACTCGGTGGCTATTTTTCTCTCTCTCTTTCTAAACTTGGAACCCTGTAGTGCTGACACTTGCACCTCCTTATTGTTTTGCTGGAGTTCTTAAGCTCTGTGTGCTGCGTGGAAAGTACAAGATGTAGCAGGATAATCGCTCTGGGTGAAGGAGACGTGATGATGGGAGATGTTTCTGTCCCTGTTTAACTTGGTTCCTCTCTCCTGGCTGTTGTTTGCAGAAGCCAAAGCAGCTCCCAACATTTGTTTTGCTGAAGTGAATTCCAAGGGTGACAGATTTGGCAACTGTGGTTTCCACGGCCATGACTACAAGAAGTGTTCCAGCTGGTGAGTGGAGACCAGTGCGTCAGGTTTCTGAACGTATCATCGAGGATCCTTATCCGGGTGCTGTAGCGTTAGTTTGGGGGGTTTTAGCAGGTGCACAGGGGAGAGACCTGTTACTGCATAACCTGACGTGTGCATCCTTCTGGCACCACAGCGAGATAGCTCAGAAAAGGTGTGTTTCCTCCCCATTTCTGAAGCTGTTAGTAGCACTTGCAGCCCCACAGTTACGCAGTTGTAAGTTCCGTTGACTTCCATTGTACATTGTCCAGCTTTAACTCTTGCACATGGTAGCTGAAATGAGTTTGAATGTTCAGGCATTTCCTGCAGAGCTGAGCTCCAAGCTCTGGGGCTCCCGCTGCAGTTCCCCGTGTGTGCGGTGACCTGTGTCTCACGCCTTCAGACGCGGGGCTGTGGCAAGGAGAGGGTTCCACATCTCCCATCGTGGATCGTTCTTACCCTAAGGTGTTCACATACAGGAAAACAAGTAGCAAATGGTTGTGCTTTCTTTAACGTAAAGGTGCCAGCAGCTTACAGAAAGAAGGGATAAATCCTTGCTCTCGCAGCACTGAAATGAGGCCCAGCTCCATTTCGTTTGGCAAGTTGCCTCTGGTTTTATTTTCAAGTAATGTCTTCCAGTAGAAAGAAAAGATCATATTAAGTATGTGATAGGCTTCTCCGCAGCGTAAATCCGAGTGTCACTACAGTATTGATATGTTGATGTTGTAGGAATGCCATGTGTGGGAAGCTGCAGTGTGAAAATGTGAAAACGATGCCAGTTTTTGGAATCAAGCCTGCTATTATCTGGACGCCCATCAGAGGCACCACGTGCTGGGGTGTAGACTTCCAGCTAGGCTCTGATGTCCCGGACCCAGGAATGGTGAACGAAGGCACCAAATGTGATACTGGAAAGGTACTTCACAATTACCGTGATTTCTTAAAGTGATAGTTCCTGGTCTTCTTGTAAATTTTCAGTTGTGTTGTTTCGTGGGTGTTTATGGCCATGAATTTTTTTGGTGCCTGCAGTTAATGCAAAGCCAAACGAGTCCGTTGGTTCCCCGCACTGCAGTGCACGTGCTAAAAAACGTAACGAGCCTTTCATTTACAGGTGAAGCAAAAGAAATTAAGTTGATTGAGAGCCAGAATCTTTGCCCTGTCAATGAGCAGGAAGAACTAGGCACACACAGATGCCTTGAAAACAACTTTCGATGACAATCCAACTAAACTAAAAAGCCTGGGAGCTTGACCCCAGCGGAGGAGCGTGCATTCCACATACCCTGACTGCGCACAGCTTAATCGCTATTCCTACATTCAGACTGGGGACAAAAGCCTCCAGTAACGGTTCAGACCCCGTGCTGAGAAGCCCTTTGTGGGACCCCCGGGTTCCTGCAGAGCTGGGGTTTATCCGTAGGGCAGGAGCCGTGCGCTGTGGTCCGCGAGCACTGAGGAGCGGGTGGGAGGAGGAGAAGGGACCGGGTGGGTGCAATGCTGCTGTGCTCCATTGGTGTGCATCTCCCAATCCCCCAGATCTGCAGACACTTCCAGTGCGTGAGCGCCTCGGTCCTGAACTACGACTGTGACGTGGAGAAGCAGTGCCACGGGCACGGGGTGAGTGGAGCGAGTGGGAGCCTCCGCGTCCTCTCACGGTCCGCTTGCAATCAGCACCACCTCTGCAGGTTTTGGTGTAGCTGGAGTATTTCTACGTGAGGTTCTTGGACGGCTTTGTTACAAGAACACGAGATTTTTAGAGCTAATGACGGTGCAAATATGTAACTGGGCTTTTTTAAAATCAGAAGTCCTGGTTTGAGCCAGGCACGCTATAACTGTGCTTCATCAGCAGTGTCTCTGTCCTCTGCACCTAGGAAGGCTTTGCCTTTCTTTGCTTAAGGCTGTAACTAATGCGGAATAAAGTAATAATGGTGCTAGATACAGTAATTAAAAAATTCTGTGGGGTTCTTGAGGATGGGTTTTGCTATAAAAAGCTGCTTTTTGGTATTGTTAATGAAAAAAGTGCCTTTAACAGTCAGCAAAATTGGGACTGAGCTTATGTAAGTTGAGCAAGTTTTAAAATGGTGGGTAGTAACTAAATTTTTCTGTTTGGCTTAACTGTAAAACTTTCTATAAAATGTCTCTGGGCAAGAGAGCCTGTAACAGTATCAAAACTATCTTGACAAAAGCCCTTAAGATGTAATTTTTTTGCCAGGCAGGAATTCCCAGTTCTGGTGTTACTAATGTAATTTCAAATGGTGCATCTCACAAAAAAAGGAGAAGGGGGAAAAAAAAAAAAAAAAGCCATGCTCTTTAGGCCACTGGGATAGTGAAAGTTTGGAAGCTCCTTTTTGGGAAGCTCCCAGGCTGAGGGATGCGGGAGGGTGGGATGGACGTGCTGCTCTTGGGAATGTGGGAGCTGCAGTTAGGGAAGGACCTTGCCGTGACGGTGTGTTGTTGAATCCAGGTGTGCAACAACAACAGGAACTGTCACTGCGAAGCAGGCTGGGCCCCCCCGCACTGCGATAAGAAAGGCTACGGAGGGAGCGTGGACAGCGGACCCCCGTACAACGGCAAGTGGTGGTGGGGCAGCTCCTGTCTTGGGATGTGAAGAGCAGGAAGGTGGTGCCTGGGGCAGGGGAGCAGGAGTCACGCACCTGAGAAAGCAAACAGAAAGGGGCTGTAAAGTTGCCTTTCTCCCTGGCAGTGTGAAGATGAAAGAGGGAGTCGGGTCCAAGCTGTAGCGTGGAGAACACTTGCGCAGTGCCTGTGTGGAGTATGTAAAGATGGGATTGATGTAGTCCCTTCTGTGAGCTGCAAGAATGATCTCAGAGATTGCTTTTCATAAGGTGGTGTGGGTTGGGGTGTAATGACAGAGGAGAATCACTTCAGAGCATGGAGAGGTGCCTCAAATCAGGCAGAAAAAGGGAAAGGCTTTTTCTCTGCAGTGTCATGGAGAAATTTGCTGTATATAAAAATGCAGAGGTTATTAAGAACCTGAGTTATTTGCCTACAGCAAACAATGGTAAGAGAATAGGAAGATTTAGGATCAGACCAAAGGGCAGAAGCTCTGTTTTTCTCTCTTTCAGTTGAGCTCATAAGATCTTCATGTAATGTAGTGGAAGAAAAATTAGGTATTGATCCAGTTACAGCCCAGGGTATCGTGGCACGTACAGTTCTTTCATCTGTGACCAGCAATCCCTGTGAAAAGATAATCAGAAAGGAATGTATTTGAGCATATATCTTGCAGTCTTACTCAATTCTTTAGGTTTTTGTTCTGTGAAAAATGGAAAATAGTTGTAGAGCCAATCCTACCAAATACTCACTGCTGCAATGACTCAAGTAATACTTTTTTTTCTTCTCCACTGTTTTGTCCCCATCAAAGACACCTCGCTGAGGGATGGGCTGCTGGTGTTTTTTTTCCTGGTCCTCCCACTCCTCGTTGCTGCTGCTCTGGCATTTGTAAAGAGAGACAGGCTGAAGCGATGCTGTAGGAGGTTAATGTCACGCTGCCATTCGTAAGTGCATTCTCCTCTTTGCCTTCTCCTCTGCCCTTTTGAAGCAGCCCGTGGACGTTTGTTTACACAAGCCAATGCCAAAGTGTGGAGGATGTTCCAAGCCCCAAGATGTCAGGCAACGACCTCTGCGTCAAATGCCACATGCAGCTTGCCCCAGGCAGTGACAGAAGAGATAAATTCATCTTAAATTGAGGGGGCAGAGAACTTCCATTTACCATTGTGGTTGTTGTCATGCATTGGTGATGGATTTTATATTTTCGGGTCTGATCTTTGGTACCAAGTGGTAAAATGAAGCTGTCATAGCCCTAAAGAGAAACAAGGGTTACGCTGTTTATTAGATTTGTGGCAAATATCTGCCTGACGTGCTAAGATGGTGTAAATCCATCCGGTAGGCTCGCAGTGCTTGGGTTCAGCAAGCTGTGTCAGGGTTGTCTGCTCACGGAGTCCGTGTCGATGGGGTTTCAGGTCGCTCCAGTCACCACCGCCCAGGACAGACTCCGAACCCAGAGACTACCCGCACCGGGGCTTCACGCACGGCATGCCGTACGCGCCGAGAGCCGCTCCCATGGTAGGAACAGCCTCTGCTCCCTGCTTCATTTGCTGTGGCCCTGAAGTAACAGACGAGGGCATTTTGTATGATTTTCACCCTAATAAAAGATTCAGAGTGACTTTATTTTTTCATTGCTTCCAGTCAGGTTTTCTCCTTGCTATGAGGCAAAGAGAGAATTATTTCCTAAGGGGTGTGTGTGGAACTCCTCAGTTTCCTGCCATTTAAGCTTTTTTTATGGGCTGTGTTTGGCTGGACAAGCAGTTTAGCTGCTCTGCCACCCCTTTGCCTTGCACTGGACCCTCTGCCCAGCCCGAGGGGGGAGCAGCCCTCGCCAGCTCCCTCACCCCCCTCCTCTGCAGACCTCTTGAATGTGGTAACTAGCCAAAGCAGTTATTCTTAATATGTGAGTCGGTTCACCACATCACCCTTTGCAGAACAAATCAGATGCTTCTTGTGACCATCCTTCCTAGGCTTTTTCTCCGAAATATCGCACTTTTCAAACTGCTCTTGCTTCTTTCTGCTGAGTTTCTCAGACTCGGTAGGACTCTGATTCTTCCAGGTTGTTTGCAAGTGCTCTTAAATGTCAGTTAACTGATGGGACAAGTATTCCCATTCCCTAGTGCAGGTTTGTGAACGTTCTCATTATGTTTTCTTTGCAGGACATGGAACCAAATAGGTTTCCTGTTCCATCATACCCAGTTAACCAGCATCCCCAGCAGGCCTACCACCAGTCCTACTACCCAACTCCGTACCAGGCACCACAGCCACAGAAGCTGCCAACAAGGTTGGTGGAGTTATTTGCAGCCACTATTGGCGGTTGTGCTGATGTATGTACGTTGTCATTGCCTTCAGCTCTGTAAGCATGAGGGTATTTCATCACCTATCATAGGCAAGCGGGGCTGACCTTCATTGAAAGAGGTTTCTCCTTCATTTCCCACTGTGGAGCTGAAGTGCCATTACCCAGAGCATTCGTTTTACACGCTGTCAGGGCTGCGTGCTGATGAACAGGTTTCAGAGTGTGTTTCTGGGGCTGGATTTGCCCTGCGTGCAGGTGAATGAAATACCTCTCAAAATAGGTGCTTCAAAAAGAAATTACTCAGAAATCTGTCATTTCACTGATTTGTGAACGTTCTTGCCAAGTACGGGATCATTTCTCATTAACAGTGAACAGAAAGCTTTCCTTTATTTTTCATTTTAGTTTTTAATTGTATTTCTAAGAGGTGATGCTTGTGCCATAAAACACGCAAATCCAGAAAGCCCAAGGTATTGAAAGGGACTGCATCAAAACAGCCCGGGGAGACTCCTGGGTGGTCTTTATTTCGGGGAAAAAAGGTGTGTAACAAACCTGGGGTTCCCTGAAGGTCTCAGGCAGGGGAAGGCAGAGTCTGGCCGTGGCGTGTTCGAAACGAGCCGTGGCTCGTGTGGCAGCTGGGGTTGTGAGAAGCAGCGTCGTTGTGCACGGGGTGGCCCCGGGACCGGAGCCAGGGAGAGAGACAAGCGTACGGAGTGCAGTCACCTGGGCTGACCACGGCTTCTCTGTCCCCTTGTAGGCCGCCACCTCCGCAGCAGAAGTGTGCACCTCAGGGACCTCCTCCACCACAGCAAAAAGGTTTACCTCAGGGACAGTATTTTCCTTCTCGACCGGCACCTTTGCCTCCAAAATAGCTTTTGGCTTCTTTGGGGCCTTCACGTGAGCTGACCTTATGTCTAGGACAAGGGGCAACAGGCATAAACTAGAACACAGGAGGTTCCACCTGAATGTGAGGAAAAACTTCTTTACTTTGAGGATGCCGGAGTCTGGCCCAGGCTGCCCAGAGAGGTTGTGGAGTCTCCTTCTCTGGAGAGATTCCAAATACGCCTGGAAACGATCCGGGGCACCTGGCTCTGGGTGACCTGCTAGAGCAGGAGGGTTGGATGAGATGATCTCCAGAGGTCCCTTCCAACCCCACCATGCTGTGATCCTGTGACCTGCTCACTGAGACAGAGCTGAAGCTGCAGAGTTCTCCTCCTCGCATTGAACGGCCCATGGCAGTCCCGGAACACCTTCTCCTGCAGCCTGGGATACGGCAAACGAGATATGGAAACAAGGAATGTAGAACTTTAAACTAAATACCTCTACCAAAGCTACAGGAACTGAAAACACCGACCTGTTCTTCGGCCTGTCCGAGTATCGTGGCTCTGTCAGCTGCAGCGGGGCTGCCCGGCTGGCAGTGGAGCAGCCTGCGGTGAAGTGACCCCCCAGGTACAGCACGTGGGGGTTGCTTTTAGTTTCCCCTGTTCTGCGATGAGCCCTGATGATGAAATTTGTCCCATTTGGTGTCGTTCTTTGTACACGTACAGTGAAGGGTTGGAGTAACCCATGCTCTTTTCAAAACTAGGAAGTCTGGCTGATTAACTTAGAATTATTTAGCATGGGCTGGACGATGTCACCCGTTCACGGGGTGGTGGCACAAGTGAAATCAGGTATTGGTGTGCTCTCCAGAGGAAGAGAAACATATCGTAGACATGTTTATGCATGTGTATACGTCTATCGATGTCTAATAATGCACTTAAATTCTTACCTTCACGCTGACTGACACTAAGCCGTGCTATTGGGCACAAAGTTTAATGAGTTTAAATTAGTAATTGTGAATTGCTAAATGAGACGCCTGTACTAATTTCCACTAATACCATGAATGGGCAATGAAGGTACGAGAAGGCACGGCCCTGTTTGGGTTGCTTTTAGGGCTGCTCTTAGCTTTTAATTCGGGTCTAAAGACAGAGCAGCAATCTTTGCAAAGCCCTGAGAAGCAAACGTGTCTCTGCCTCAACCAGCACTTTAACCAGGAGCCTGTTGACTAACGCAGCCCGTTCCCCCCCCCCAGGACCCCCTCGGTGTCAGTCAGGGTGCTCCATCCCGCCACGTTAGTCCGGCTGCCGCCGCTTCCGCACCCGGCAGGTCTGGTGCTGGTGACGCTGCTTGTGCCGGGGCCGGTGGTCACAGGGAGAAACCTGCTGCACAAAGGAAAGTACCGAAAAGAGAGCTTGGCGTTTTCACCCCGTGCCACCACCCAGTACAGGCTCCATCCGCAAAATCCCCCATAATATTGCCAATTCCTCTGTATATACATATATAAATATATATATATATATAGTGTTTGCATTTGCAGTAATAAAATACTTGAACTCCTGTGGTTTCCCGTAAACTTAGACTGAGACTTATAACACTATTGAAATATATAAACCGTTGGCTAGAATATCAACCAGGCGTATTTGTGGGGGTCTTCTCTTTGTTCCGAGATAATCACTTCCTAATTTTTGCTGTATTCTACTCGGGGCTGTCTGTCTGTCTGTAACGATCGGCTTTGGCGGACCTTGGTGGGAGCTGCTGAGGCTGGAGCGGGCTTGGGGTGGGGACGAGAGGAGGGAATCCAGGGAGTGTGGTCAGGCAGGAGGGAGACGTGCTTAGCTGTAGTTGGAGCTGTAGGTGTGAACTAAAACTGTGCTGAAAATGGTGCCTTTTACTAGATAAAGAGTTTTTATACTGTGGGCGTGCGCCCTGGCGATGCTTGCAGGGGTGGTGCAGGGCAGCCAACATGCTGCTTCTAGAAGCGATCCTGTGGAGAGGAAATAGCTCGGATTTTCCCCGCGTTGAATCCCGAAGATGACTACTGACTTTCTAAAGCGCCTGTTGCCCCTGTCCCTGGGCAGGGCTGGTGAGAGCGGAGGCCGCGGCCGTGTCCCACGCGTCTGTAAACCTCTGCAGAGCCGTCCCCGCGCGTCGCTCCGGTACCGTCGGGCTGGCGAAAGGGCTGATCCCGACCCCCTTTGTAAGAAACGAGCAGCAATAAATGACGTCGGTTTTGTACAAGGTGCCTTGTTCGCCTCCGCTTTCTGGGGCGGGTGGAGCAGGTACTGGGTGGGCGGGACAGGGCCGTTACTGGGCAGGACGGGACTGTTACTGGGCAGGATGGAGCCACACTGGGTGTTGCTGCTACTGCTGAGTGAGTCCAGGCAGCAGCACTCACGGGGCTGGTTTTTCCCGCAGGAAACCACTGTTTTGGCAGGCCTGGCTCACAGCGTCCTGGCAAGGCCCCCTCCGATGGGAGGGACCCACTGGGCTGTCCCCCTGACCCCTGCCCTGCCAGGCACTGGACAGGCAAAACCACGACGCTCGCCATCGCGCTTAGATCATAGAATGGTTCTGGTTGGAAGAGACCTTTAAGAGCATTGAGTCCAACCGTTCCCCCAGCACTGCCAGGGCACCACTAACCCCTGGCCCTCAGCACCACATCTCCAGGGCTTGGAAACCCCTCCAGGGATGGGGACTCCACCACTGCCCTGCCCAGCCTGGCACAGCCCCTCACAGCCCTTGTGGGGAAGAAATTTTTTTTACTGCTGCCAATTAAAACCATTATTATGGTTTTGCGCTTTGTTTGGCTCTGTAAATTTAGTGACAGTATCAGCTCACCTTCAGCCAGGAGGCAGCTCACTGGCACAGCAGCCTCTCGTGGGAGCCTGGAGTGTTCGGAAAATCCTGTTGCCTGAGGTCAAGGTTCCAATAGGAGACAGAGGAGGAAAAAAATAGGCATTATTCGAATAAAGGGAGAAAGTCCATAGGCATATCCCAGTGGGGTCTTTCCCAAAATTCAGGAGGACGCAGCCTCCTTTTTATCCTAATTTCCTGGCCGCAAATTTCCCTCCTCCTTTTCCCATTGGCTGAGGTACTCAGAGCGTCCAACTTCGCGATCCGCCTATTACAAATTATGTAGAATTAAGTTTTTAATTCCTTGTAAAGTACAATTGCCAACTCGTGCCGTTGTAAATTTCTGCCCTGGTTCCCTATAGATGAAGCCGTACCCCCCCTTGCCAAGTTGTTTTGCCATGCCTGCAAGCCTTTGATAGATAAAAGTCACACCCAAGCTGCTGTACCATGCCGGTAAGCCTTAGTCTTCGTTAGATAAGAGTCACACTCTCTTGCCACACTGCTATGCTGTGCCTAAAAGCCGTTTCTTCAGAAAATAAAGCTGTATTTTGCATATAAAATCCTCCCCATCTTTTAAAATACCATTGTTTGTAAAGACACACCTATCTCTTATCATCCCTGCAGCTCTGAGGGGAGCGCCTGGTGGGACACAGCTCACAGCAGGGAAGCATCCCTGAGCCTTCCCCATAGCTGGGTCCCCACGGGGACAGCGACCAATGTTTGCTCCCTGGCAGCGCCTTATCGGCAACCTTTAACCGTGTTTGCTCGGCCCCTCCGGCCATTGCGTGTCCAGGCGCAGGCTCTCGCCGGGACAAGGTACTGCTCCGGTGGCCGGGGCACGGGGTGCTGGCTCAGCACATACCGGGGCAGCCTCCACGGAGCCCACCTCCCAACCCTGTGGCCAGCGCCCAGTGATGGAAGCCAGCGATGGGATGGAGGAGACCCCGCTACCCCTGGAGCTGACCAGGTTCCAGCTCTCCGAGGAGCTCGGCTTCCTTCTTCCCCATCCTCTGGTAGGAGCCGGCTGTGCCCCCGCGGCTGCAGGGGACCGAGGAATAGAGGGGTTGGCGAGCAGATTTCGGGGTGGGGTTCAAGTTAACGCTACTCATGGCAGTTTATAAAAAACAACGAGGAAGGTACGTGCAGTTTTGGTGCAGTTTCACAGGGGTTTGAACGGGCCGCGGCAGCAGCACAAGGGAGAGAAGGCGCTTTGCAATTCATGCCCAGACCTCGGATTTACGGGATCTTGGGGAGTACGGGGAGAGCAGCCCGGCTGCAGACCTCCGGTGCGGGGCCGTTTATCACTGGGCTCACTTCACAGTGGGAGCGCCCGGGGACGGGCAGATGCTTGTTCATCATCCATTAACTCGCGATCGCGCAGGCTGCTGTTACAAGAGGGGGGAACCAGACACGGACCATTAGCCGCCATGTGCCAGGCTGGGCGGGTGCTGGGGCCCAGGCTCCCCTCCTTCTCTGCAGCCCTGCCAGAGCCCTGGGAAAACCTTGGCAAGCGTGATGGAGCGGGACGGCGAAGGTCCCCCTGGCCAGGCAGTGTCCGGCACGGCTCTGCCCAGGGCTGCCCAGCTCCTGGGGCGAGTCACAGCCCCGCTCCAGCCCCCCCAGCTGCCATCGCTCCCCAGGGTTTCTTTTCTCTCCAGACCCTACGGCTCTTCTGCCTTATGGCCAGAGCAGGGACTGGAGCAGGAGCGTTTGAGTGTTGTCTCTCAGCCAGCCTCTACTCCAGAGTTTATCCAGGGCTGGGATTATCTCCAAGCCCTCTGCTCCTGTTCCGGCATCCCCGTACCCCAGCACAGCGTTACCTCCCCACCCCAGGATGGACAGGCTCCGGTCACCTTCGCAGTGACTCCCTGGGAGTCACACCAGTCCCCAGAGCCGCACCAGTGCAGGACCACTTTGGCTGTCCCATGGCTGGCATGAGCCCCCAGCCCAGTGGGCATGAGCCCACTCATCATCGCCAAGCCCTGGGGCTTCTTCCCAGGCTTGGCACAGCAACCTGTCCCCCCTCAGCTGCCATCTGCCCACGCCGGGATGCTCCAAGTCCCGTTTCTCACAACCTCTCGCTGTTTACCAAAGGATGAAGGTGGCAGCGTGTCCCAGCACAGCCCTGAAGCCTCCTCTTTAGGGGAGGGGGCTGCACTCTCCGCCAAGCCCATCCCTGCCTTTTGCACAGCCCCGCAGCCAGCTCTGCTGATGCCAGAGTTAACCCCAGGACACATCTTCTGTCTCAGGCCTGAGCTGCTCAGGAACTTGGAGGGGGGGGAGAGCAGGACCCAGCCTGTGCCACCCTGTGCAGCCATGCTCTGCACTGACAGCCCTCCCTTTGCCTCTCTCCACCAAGACAGAGCTGCCGGCACCCTACGGTCCCTGGATGGTGATTGCCCATGACCTTCCCCGGCTGATCGCGAGCCACCGGCTCCGCTCCCAAGTTCACCAGGTACCCGTGTTCTCCTGCCTGGCTCTGGAGCTCTCCCAGACCTTGGTCTGACACAGCAGTGTCTGCAAAGCGCAGGGGAAAGCAAATGAGCAGCAAAGCCGTGTCCTCAGCGAGGACTCACGCAGACAGGACTAATGCCGTGCAAAAGCAAAGCTTCTGTGTCCGCGCAGCAATAACTCCCGGGGTGCACGGGCCAGCCGAGGCAGCCAGGCCTGGCGCTGGGCGAGTGGCGTGGGCTGGCAGCAGAAGACCTCTAAATGTCATTGAGAGCCACGGCTCATCCTGGCCATGCTCCCCACCGAGGAGCCCGGCCGCCCCATGAGCCCCCCAGCCTGGCTAGACCCCCCCTGTGCACACGGGGATCGGCCGCTCTCACGTGCAGGGGAACAGACACCTTTTGGAGTAAAACCCCGCAGTTTAGTCTCTGTGGTCACAAACCAGCAACGGTGAATCAGCAGCAAACCCTGCGGGATGGGAGGGAGCGGGGGGTTGTGTGGGGAGGGAAAGGCAGCACCCCCCCCATCCCAGGGACCCTTGGCATCGCCTGCGGTGCCCCTCGCTCCCAAGGGTCTCCCTGGCAGATGCCATCGCTGAGCACCCGGCACCTCCGAGGGCGTGAGGAGCTACACCTGGCACATCTGGTGCTGAGCTTCATCACCATGGGCTACGTCTGGCAGGAGGGCGAGGAGGGCACTGTCAAGGTAAAAGCAACGCGAAGCAGGTTCACCTGCTCCTTGGGATGCTGGGACTCATCCCATGGGAATGAAGCCTCTCCCCTGAGGCTGCAGCAGGAGCATGACCCCTCCTGCCTGGCTGGGTACCCACAGACAGGCACCTTTCACCAGCCTGACAGAGTCTCTGTCTTCTGTGCTCTGTGCCCTTCAGGTCCTGCCCCGAAATCTCGCTGTCCCCTTCTGGGAGGTCTCACAGGCCCTTGGCCTCCCACCCATCCTCAGCCACGCGGACTTTGTGTTGGCCAACTGGAGGAGGAAGAACCCCAAGGGGTAAATGGGCAAAAGTGGGAGGACCAAGCACGACTGGGGCAACAGCGATGAGCTGGTCCCGTCCAGCACAATGGGGACAAACAGCTCCCAAGCCACACCTGTTCTGCCAAAAAACTATGGAACAACCACCCCTGGGGGCCTGTCTCATGGGGAAGGGTCTTACCGGGCAGGGGGAGCGATGCTCTCTGGGGCAGGTGCCTCTGGGCGCATCCCCCCCGGGACCGGGGAGCTCGTGGGTCTCCCACAGAGCACAGTCCGTTGCTGAAACAATTTATAACGTCTCTCTTTTTCTCTCTCCTTTTCTTGTACATTTGCCGGCAATAACTGAAATGCCTTCAGGCCTCTGGAAATTGAGTAAGTATTTAAGATACCTCTTTATTTTCTAGCAGTATTAGTTTTGTGTGAGTTGGCTTAGCACTCCACCTCTGCGGGGCTCTGCTTAGGCTGAGCCTATCTCTTGATATATGAGCACAGCAAAACCAGCTCAGTCTTTGGCACACAAATGCCGCTGCAAAAACCGCAAAGCGCCGTGACCGCGGCTGAGCCTCCGGCTGCTCCATCACACAGAGCCTGGCTGCCGTGGGAGCCCTGCGAGTGCGCAGGGAGGGTCGTGGGTCAACCAACAGCAGGGCAGCCCCTCTCCCCTTCTGCTCTGTGCCAGCTCAGCTCTGCCCGGGGTGCAGACAAAGGCTTGGCAGCAGGAGGGTTTTGCTCCAAAGGCTCAGCGGGTGCTGGGGTGAGCAGGAAAATCCCAAGGAAGAACCCTTGTAACTGGTGGTCCCTGCAGCAACCTGGACACCATCATCTCGCTGCCTGGTGGTGAGAGCCTGCGAGGCTTCATCCTCGTCACCCTCCTGGTTGAGAAGGCGGCTGTGCCAGGGCTCAAGGTAAGGCAGCGCTGTGCCCTGCAGCTCTTTGCTCACCTGGAAAGCCCCCACCATCTGTGCCCATCCCCTGCACACTTGCCCACAGGTTGGGAAGGGGCAGAGCTGTTGCGGGTGGCAGTGGGCATCCAGAGCCTCTCTGCACAGACATCCCAGCCCCCTCATCACTTGGTGCTCTCCCTCCTGCCCTCTCCTCTCGCAGGCCATCACTCAGGCCATCCGTGCTGTCCTGCAGCTGGATGAGGAGACCCTGCACAAAGCCCTGCAGGAGCTGGCAGGGGCCATCAGGGACATGACCAAGACTTTGAAGCGGATGCACGGTAACAGCAGCACCCAGCTCGCAGCCTCCCAACGCTCTGCACGCTTTAGCTCCTCGGATACATTGGCGTTAACGCGCTCATGCCGGGCCCATACAGCATCTCCGGAGAGATGGAGAACCTCAGTGCTCCCAGGGTGGGGTTTGAGCATCCGAATGGGTCCGGAGTAAAACTGTGGGGTGTTTTTGGGGCAAGCAGCTCTGAGCAGTGATGCTCACAGTGGTGTTCCAAGGAGCCCAGCTGTAGAAGCCCATGGTGGGGAGGGGGCACCAGCACCATGCAACACTCCAGCCCCTCCTGCCAGATCCTTCTCAGAGCAAAGGTTCAGGCCCCTTCGTCCAGGACACTGCCACGTGGGAAACGCCGATGGGAGGGAGCTGATTGCCTTTTGCCTGTGGTAACATCCATGATCTGATTTCCTCCTAGACTATGTGGATCCAGCAGTATTCTACACTGTGATCCGGATCTTTCTCTCCGGGTGAGTGCAGTGCATTTCCCTCCAAAGCCACCATGTTGGGAGCTCCTGGGGCTGGGGGAGAAGGGGATGTGCTGGGAAGGGGCAGCTCAGACGGGGTACGGGCTCTCTGGGGCAGGGAAGGAACCAGGACAGTGTCCAGCAGCAGTGGCCCTGAGGATGACACGGTCCCATCCTTTGAAGAAGCCAATTCCAGGTGTTTAATCCGCTGGCACAGAGCTGGAGGGGCGAGGACTGGGGCAGAGGGCTGGGGTTGGCCTCCCCCTCAGCTCCTCTTCATCCTGCACTTCAGCTCAGCTCCAGCACGGCCTCTTTAATCCTGCACAGCCGTAATCGTGCAGGAAGGAATCATTCCTGCTCTTGGCCCAAACAGTTTAGACAGGAGAAGACAAGTTTCCCTTTATTCCTCACAAAGCTACAAAGCCAAGTGGGGTCTCTTCCCCCCATGTGTTAAGGAAACATCTATGACAAGCCTCTTGCTGTTGCTCCATTACAACCCCATCAGTTAAAAACCCCAATCCTCCCCAAATACTGAATAAAGTCCGTTGTGCCAGGCAGAAGGACGGCGATGAGAGCCCAGCGCGGCGGGTTTGCTGTCCCTGCGAGCATCCCAATGGCTCTGTGCCCGGGCTTCTCGGGGGGACTCTATTTTTGTTTCTCTTCAGCATATCTCAGCGTTCCTAAGTCCAAAGGCTCCATGCATCCTGAGTAGGTTTCTCTCATTTTTCATCCAAGCTGACCTTGTCTTGATGGTCATCAGCCTGGAAAAACATGCCTTTCAAATTCCCTTCTGCTTATAAGAACTTCCCACTAGTAAAGGTTACTATAAATATATCCCTGGGAGAGCTAAAAATATTATGGTATTTGATAATGAATCTATTTTCTCTGCAGTTTGTTCAAAATCTGCTCCAGCAGTCAAACAGCCTTAGCAGCCAGCACCGACAGCTTCATGAAATGGTGCATTCTTCCGAAGGTCAAGAGATATTTTTGTGCCAGGCACATTATCTCTCTGAAATTATATCCCCTCTTTCCATTTGTGAGCGAGCATTTATCCATTTTTGCACAACATAAAGCCGGATGACAGGGGACGGGTTAATGGTGCATGGGGGGGGGCACCGGCGCTGCCCAGTTCCCGGGCTTGCCAGCGACGAGCAGCTTTATGGGAGGGAGGAAATCACTTCACAGGCTTCTTCTCTGCCGAAGTAAATAAAGGCAGGCTGTCTTGCGCCGACTCTAAAGGCGTCATCACAAGAGTAACGAGAACAGCGAAAACCCCAAAGTGCAAACTTAAGGGGCCCAGAAAAGTGACTCTGCCACAGTGGCAACCCAGCCCCTTCAAAGGACCATCAGGATTTCAAGGAATTCACGTTAATGGCCACTATTGCCCAGACAAGTGCCTCGTCCCAGCCCGTCACCCCAGAGCAGCTCAACCACCACGTGGCACCCACCCGAGCCGGGGCCTGGGTCAGAGATGGAGATGCAGGGGGGGCAGCTTGTCCCAGGACCACGCCGTGGGGTGCTCACCAGCCCCCAGGAATCCCACCGAATGAGCCCAAGCTCCAAGGCAAAGGATAATTATGGATTTCATGGTGCATGCATGACCTTGCCATGCACCTTGACACAGTGTTTGATTTCCAAGTTTATCTCGCGTTTGAGGCCAAGGCAAGGCTGAGGGGGGAGGAGGAGCTCAACGGGCCGGGGGTGGGAAGGTTCAGGGAGGTTTCACTCCATCTTGCCAGCACAGGGTCCCTGCTCGCAGCCCCCCCCCGTTATCGGCCACCCCACAGCCTGACTGCCGTGTCTCCCCACTCAGCTGGAAGGACAACCCCGCCATGCCTGACGGGCTGATCTACGAGGGTGTATCCGACGAGCCCATGGCATTCTCAGGAGGGAGCGCAGCGCAGAGCACTGTCCTTCACGCCTTTGATGAGCTCCTGGGGATCCACCATGGCCAGGAGAGCAGTGAGTCACTCACTTTTCCTTTTTCCTAAGCAAATAAGGGGCAGGAGGAGAAGCGAGCCAGAGCGATGCCCACGGCCGTGCCCAGCTCTGCCAGGTGACAGGACGCGTGCCCATTTCCCCCGCGCAGAGCCCGGCAGGGACCAGGCTCTGCCCAGCTCCCGAGGGAGGAAGTCCATAAACCAGGCCACTATCAATTCCCAGATGCTTTTTGCCTGTCAACATTTTACCGAGGTTATATATGGGTACAAGGATGAGGGAGCAGAGCGCGTCAGCATCCTGCCAGTAATGTAGTCATCCATTCACATAGCTTCACACTAGTCCAGCCCACAATAGAATGTATTTATCAGAAATTAGCAAAAAAACCAAGAGATGAAACCAAAAGGCTGAGGGCAAGGGCTAAAGCCTGCCTTTTAGGGTTAAGACCAACCCTAATGGGCCGTTGACCTAATATGGGTTTTCTTTCTCAATTAATGGAGGCATGGAAACGGTGATGGGCAGGAGGCTGTTGGGACCACTGGGCGCAGGGGTCCCTGCAGACCACGCCGGCACCCCTGCTCCAGGCTGGCTGCTCTCTGAGAGCCTCGGGGTGCTTTAACCCACAACTTATTTCTCCTCTGCTGGTGTCCTGCAGCTGCTTTCCTGCACAGGATGAGGGACTACATGCCCCCACCCCACCGAGCTTTTGTAGAGGAGATCCGCCGTGCCCCCTCCCTGAAGGAGCACGTGCTCTCCTCCGGTGACCCACGGCTCCGCGAGGCTTTCAACCGGTGCGTCTCGGCGCTGGCAGACTTCAGGTCCTATCATATCACCATCGTCACCAAGTACATCAGTGTTGCGGCGGCCAAAGCCAAGGCCAGGCAGGCAGAGCTGGGTGATGAGGCTGGCCCCTCCGCCGGGAAGCCCCCGTCCGCCCTGGAGGCCAAAGGGACTGGTGGGTCCCACATCTTCAGCTTCCTGAAGAGCGTCAGAGACAGCACCAGGGAAGGGTTGATATGTGCCTGACTTGCCCCGAGGGTTGGCAAGTCGCTGCTCCGAGGGGTGCAGGAGGCCAAGGGTGTCTGCAGTGCACGAGCCAAAATCCGAGCTCTTCACCCAAAACCTCCTCTCAGCAGCACCCTTCCCGCCCGCGCGCATCTGGGACATGGGGAACATGCGCTGGACTGTCAAGGGACGAGGGCGCTGCTGCTGATAACCCCACACGGGACAAAGTGAGTGCAGCATCCTTCCACAGTGCTGGAGTGGGCACAGCATCCTTACACGACACTGGGATGGGCACAGCATCTTTCTGTGTTATCAGGATGGGCACAGCATCCTTCCATGGCACTGGGATGGGCACAGCATCCTTCCACAGCACCAGAATGGGCACAGCATCCCTCTAAGGCGCTGGGATGAGCACAGCATCCCTCTGTGGCACCGGGATGGGCACAGCATCCTGCTCCCAGTGCCCCACCGGCTCTCTCCCCGCATCCCCGGGGTCGGGGGGCTGCGGGCACGGCCGGGCAGGGCTGCGCTCCCCCCCCCCCCCCCCCCCCCCCCCACAACACCACTCTCCCCCCCC
>VZZY01013384.1:140910-218535 GCA_013400335.1 Eurystomus gularis | reverse complement strand
GGGCAGCGGAGGGAGGCGGGGGGGGGGGGGGAGCAGGGGAAGCCAAGCACCGGCCGGGATGTGGGGCTGCAGGGGGGCTGCGGGGTGCAGCGAGACCCCCGGCACCCGGACCCCCCCCAGCGCGGGGTGTTCCGGGCCCGGTGCTCGCCCGGAGAGGCTGCGTGAGGTCAAACTCCCCATCGCCAACTTCATCGCAGCTCCTGGTGTGGTCAGGTTGTCACCGGACGGAGCTGCAGCGCTTGGGCGCACAAGGGCCTCGCTGTCTTCAGCCTCGGTGAGCAGCACTGTGCTGTGGCCGGGGACATGCGGCTTCCTTGAGGGGTCTGCAAGGGGAAGACACCCCACACAAACCCATGGTCCTCATGAGGTACCTGCAGAGGACCAACGCCCAGCCTGATGCCAGGTTCAGCCCAAGCTAAGACACAGGCTCCTGCCCTCCAGACACCGCAGCAGATGCAGCAGGACCAGCGAGGAGCCCTCCCTGCAGCTCCCCACGGCTGCCAAGGCTCCCTCCTGCTCCCGGGCATCGCTCCCTCGCCCGGGGCTGTGGCCCTGGGATGGGTGAGCAGACCTTTGCACCAAGAGCAGTGCCAAAGCTTTGCCCGTAGTGCCAGATGCCCTTTTACCACCAGAAAGCACCCCAGATTCCTTGGAATTGGCATCTTTAGGGAAATCAGGCCATATGGCTCCGTGTTTTCCTGCCCAGGTTTTGCTGGCATGGCCACCAGAGGCAGGTTCCACACCCAATCGGTGTCTCAGTGCAAAAATAGCTCTGGCAGTGCCACTTCTCCTGCACCATCAGAAGAGAGTCAAGGTCCTTTGAAATGAGGCTTCATTCCCATAAGGGCAACAAAAAGCTCAGCACACGGCAGCTTGAATTATTAAAGCTCCTTGCTAGATTTTATTTTGTGCCCTCTTTTGAAAGGCAGTCTTAAAACTGGGGCTTAGGAGAAGATAACTTCAGTAAACAACCTATGGGAACATGTCAGCACCTTTAAATCTTTGCCTGGCAGCCCTCATTCCACTTGATCTTCATTTCTGAATAGCTGCTGCATATTTTATGTAGGAAATATTTCATTCTGATGATTGTCTTGCTCTATTATGTTTCAGACCATTTCAGGAAAACAGCAAACTTGGGGAAAAAAAAAATAAAAATCACTCCAGCTAAATGAAAAATAGCATCAGGACTGGCGGGGGGGAGCTGGAGCGGGCGGGCACCGCGCGGGGGACAGGTGGGCTCCACATGTGCCAAGCCCATGCTGGTCAGCAGCGATGCGGCATCAGGAAGGGCCAAAGGACCCTCAAGGGGATTTTTTTCTGGTCACAAACCTTCATGAAGCCCCAGGACCCTTCCCCACAAACGCTACCCCTGCCCTGGGCTGCTGGAGTCACAGCAATGCTCCAAGTCCAGAGGAACTCGGGTGGATTTGTGCTGCCTTGGAAGAGAAAAGGGGAGTGGGGAAACCAGAGGAGAGATTCTGGAGGGCCAAGGGCGCACCAGGATGGGCACGTAACCTTCACTACATGACTTTTGGGGGATGAGGAAGGTGCCTACAAAGCTTCACAGGCACAGTCAGAGCACAGCCCTCCCAGGGCAGCAAGGGCTCACCACACCCGAGCTCCCGTCAGCAGATGCTTTGTGCAGCCAGCGACAGCCCACGCGTGGAGCAGATTCAGCCCCTTTCAAGTCGGGCTCCGGGAGGATCCTGCCGTGCTTGCAGCACCCAGACGATGATGCTCAGTGATCAGTGACGCACGGGCCCTTCCCGCCGTCTCTCCTGGCAGGCTGGGACAGCTGCTGCACGGGAGCTTTGATTTCTCTCTGTTTCCAAACCACCGCTGTCTAATATTGATCACAAGAGGCAGACATCTAAGGTTGCAGGCGCATTACGGCTGGAAACTTGCTGCATTTAAATAATTTACACCTGCACCTAAAAATGCCACAGCACGTTGGAGAGTCACGCGGTACTTGGTGTTCATCCTGAGCACAGCGCGATGGGCCTGCAGAGCCCAGGACCGCTCTGCTCTGAAGGGTCTCAGCAGGTACTGGAGGAGCCCAGGATGTGCAGGGTGGCCAGACCTTCCACCACCGAAGGCGGTAGGAAGAACAAAGGGAATTCGGAAGTGACCTGTGCCATGATCACAGCCCAGACCCTGGCTGGGACAACCAGAGCCCACAGGACACCCAGATGTCCCCCGCTGCTGCCTGCAACACGGTGGGCAGGGTTGAGCTCCTCTCTGCCCAGGCTCCACACGAATGGGAACGGGATTTTGCACCATCTCCCTGAACCCGCTGGACCAGCCAGGACAGACGCCTGCCAGGGAGCTGATGCCAAACCCAGCAGCCCTCGGCCGCAACCAGAACGGCAGCTTCGGGCCCAAATTAGCACCACCCACAGAGAAATCTCTCTTATCACCGCACACAGCGGCCCTGCCCCTGTGGCGCTGATGTACACGGTTCCATTGCGGATCTGCAGCTGGGAGCCGCCCGGCAGCCCCGGCACTCCCAGCGCCGCTCTGGGGGTGTCCACCTTCCTGACACCTCCTTACTACCTTTTATTAAGCAGAAGCTTCTTCCGTGGAGTCTGATGGTCCAACCCATGTGATGGAGAGGGAATCCTGGAGCACACCTGAGGGGCAGGAGGAGAACCTGCCCGGGAACACCTTTGACACCTCCAACCCTCACCAGAGCCCCAGTCAGCTGCACCCAGCTGCTGCTGGATCACCGCAAAGACCTGTCCAACAGCCACATCCCTTTCCTCTGCAGCCCAGGCAAGCTGGGGCCTCTCTTACCATAAAATCCCCATCCTGCTCCATCTGAAGGACCACGATTTCCCCTCCCAAAGCCCTGTGTATCATGCCCTAATGGGGTGAAAGGAGGAAAGGTACCTGGCTGCCTTGCAGCGAGGTCTGTTGAGTGCCCACCACCCCACTCCAGGGCATGCACAGGAAACAAGCCCTGGCTCTTTTGCCCTCTCCTCTGCGCAAGGGGAGATCACAGCACCCTCTGCAGCGTCCTGGGGTGGGCGATGTTGGTGCACAGGGTGTTTTCCAGGTCTCGGCTGTAGCTCCCAACAGCACCCAAGGAAGGCCCCCTCGCTGCAGGCTCCCCAGCAGCGCCCAGCACCCTGCTCCTCTCCTCTGTGCCATTCCCCTCCCCGGCGCGGTCCCCAGCCTGCCCTCACCCGAGCGTTGCTCCCCGTGCCGTGCCCAGCCCGTAGCCACCATCCCACCCACGCTGCTTGCTCAGACTTTCCATCCTGCTCCTCGATTGCTTCAGCCTCTGGTTCCCTCCTCGCCTTGCCCGAGTCGCACCCAAGTCACCTTCCACCACTGTGCAAAAGTTCCTGAGATGCCTCTGGGCACTCGCAGCCGCTTCCTGGCGGCTGAGCTGCCGGCCCCGCTCCCCAGGGCCCCCGTCAGACAGAGCCAAGCGCTTTGCTGTGCTTTTGTCCTCGTGAATATTTGAAATCAAACAAGAATACAAACATTTGGATTCTAGACACTTCCCAACCCCGACCTTATTTATCATACTTGGCTCTTCTCCTGGAACCAGGGCCAGAAGAGGCTCTGAACGATTTAAGTTATTTAACATGCTGTGCATAGATCAATCTCGCTCTCCCCTCTAGCCACAGGTTTCCCTTTGTGGTTTGCTGCACGCTTATTATGTCCATCAATATCCAAGTAATTAAAATCCCCCATTATCCAGGTCCTAGCTGCCTTACGAGCTTCTCATAAGCTATAAAATGTTTCATGATCAACCTTCCTTAAGTGCCCGGGAGGTCTGCAGCCCCATCTCAGGATCCCATGGCTGCTTTTAGAGCCATGAAGGTCCCATTCCAACCAGTGCCTGCTCCAGCCCGAAGCATGCCTGCCGTTCCTCTCCACGTGCTACTGTTCTGTGCCAGGATTGCTCTTTTTTTGCCCCGTCTTTCTCTATCTACCGACAGGCTTATCTCAGAGCAATCCCCCAACTCCTGCTTAGCTTGCATGGCTGGAGACAACACTGGACCTGCTGCCTTCCCAGGAGCACCCGCAGCTGCCAAGCTCCCAACAGTGATATCCCGAATCTTGCCTGGCTGCACAACTGCTCACTGTACCCTGGAATGGCCCCAGAGCTGTCCCTGCAGCCCTGGCTGTCCCTGCATCATGGTCAGGGACCATCCAAGGGCTCTTCTGGAGACACACTGGCTGGGGTGGTCACTTCACACCTGAACTCAAACCACCCCCAGACCACCATCAGGTCCCACCAAGCAGCTGTCCCAGCTGGGCACGTTGCTCCAGGTGTGGGCATCGTGGCATGCTGGGCAGGGCGAGTGGTACGCACACCCGACGGCATGCCTGTGATGGACACGTACCCATGGTGACATCTCTACAGACAAGTACTTGTCTCCTAGTCAGGCTCTCCTCTCCTGCATGGCTCAGCCACAGATCTCAAAGCGATTTATTAATAACAACCAAGTTTGCTCTGCAGTTCCCCCTTGGGAGAGCACAGGAAATCTTTACTGTCTTCCTTCTGGTGCTGCCGCTTGCCCAAGACCTGATGTTGCATCGGGCAGGTGCCCTGAGCACTGTATCCCTCCAGACACTCGACCTGGAAAGAGCACAAGAGGGCTTTATCTCTGCCTGGGGAGTTACTCACCTTGGCAGGAGTGACTGCAGTCCAGGTATGATTAAAGGACATGACTCAAGCCAAAAAGTGCTAATTACAGCAGAGGAGGAGGAGGAGAAAGGAGCTGCTAAATTACCCCTAATATGGAAGGGGAGTTAGGAACAGAGCAAAAAGCCATCAGTGCAGGGATGATGAGCACGGGGCTGTGCCACCAGCCTCGCTCTGCTGGGGACCCACCGGACGTGCTCCCCTTCCCAAGGCAGCCACAGATGTCTTGCCAACATTGGTTTTGTTCTGCAGTTTGCATTATCCTGCTCTGCTGGCAGTTCTGTGCGCTCCTTGCCTAGGTGCCCCTGGGACCTGACACCCCAAGCCTGTCAGGGCAGGGATGGGGTTGTTCCTGCTCCCTGTGTGACCTTCAGTAAACCTCTGGGTTTCTCGTGTGGGTTGGCTTTAGACCAGGCAGCCAAACCTCTCTACCCCATCTGCTAACGATGCGAGGTTCCTGCTCCCGCTCTGCTCCGTCCCTGAGGCTGCATTCCCGCTCTCCATCACCTCCTGCAGCTCCCTCCATTGCCGAATCCTGACAGTCCTGATGCTTCCCTCTCTTCTGTTGGCTCCTTGCTGCAGTGTGTGATCTGTGCAGCTGCGGTGCCAGCACTGCAGTGGCATGGGGACAAGGGACGCGTGCGGGGGGCTGTCACACGCAGCCACACACTCCCTCAGCTGCAGCTCCTGGGACCTCACGTTTCTGTCTGCTGGGAAGCTAAAAGGACGGTGCAGCCAGTGTCAGACAAATGCTGTTTTCCCATGGACGGTCAGTGCTGGGAACCAGCACCAGTGTAAAGCGAGGCACCAGCTGGAAGGAGACCTGGAGGGACCTTTGGGAAAGGGCTTCATTTCAAGCCCTGAAGCTCCTGATGTGTGACCAGCGTTTATAAAACATTGGACTGTTACTGCTGTTTGGAAATAGAAGGAAACAGAGACCAAAATATTAGTGTTAGAATAAAAACAGCTCAGCAGGAGGCAAGCACAGTTTGGAACCAAGCCAAAGACAGGTCTTGACAAAGGTCTTTGACCACCTTTTAGGTCTGTGAACATCGCAGTAACTGCAGGAGTATCTCCTGCAGCCCCGCACCGAGCTCTCCACCAGCAGCGGAACCTCTCAGTTGGCAGACAGAGCTTTGTGGGTTTCTGGGACAGGGCAGAAATCACTTTTCTGTCCATTAAATGTACAGCAGAAATACAGTGCATGGCAGGGTACAGGACTGGGTGAGCTGCCTTAGGACACGTGCGCCCAGATGAGAGGAGTGCACTGTCCCCTCCTCCACAGACCAGGAAGCATTAAAAATACATCATGACTGTGGCCTAGAAACACCTTGTTTCGCCCAGAAACACCACCAAGAAACCAGCAGCGATGGCTTTCCTTCTCCCTCCTGTTTTTTTCTGCAGCAAAGTGGAGGAGATGAGGTCCCCGGGCGTCTCAGGGCAGCAGAGGAGGGGGCAGCCGGGGGTCCCCTGTGCCCGTTTGCCTCTCCCAGAGCAGCTGCTGGGTTGGTCACAGCCGAGAGTGAAGGTGATAAAATCCACGGGCTTTGAGCACAAACTCTCTGAGGCTGAGGTTGTCTTTTTCTGTGTTTACTCGGAGAAGAGCACAGCGGGTTCCTGGTTTATGGCGGTGTGCTAGAGTAATTTGAATAATAAATACCATGAAGAAAGTGCATTATTATGAAATATGGGGTTTTCCAATGAATAAATCATGGCCATTATTTGCATGTACAATATTAAGAGAGCATATCTAGCACAGCTGGTGCTGGCTGGAGTCTCTGATTTGCAATAAACCACCATCCCCTTCCCTTAGGTCGCCTCTTACTCCATCTCCACTGGGTTCTCCTTTTAGGATTCAGGGGGCAGACCCCAGCTCTGCAAACCTTGCCTCGCAAGGAAAGCCATGCCAGGCTTGCTGTGCAGCCCCGTGGGGCAGGGGTGCAGAGCTGCCATCCCCAAGGGCTGCCCGAGTCCCAGCCCTGGGGAACACGCTCGGTGTAACGAGGGGAAAGCAGGTGGATGGCTGGGAATGATGTGCCCAACGCTTGGAGCTGTTCATGCCGGGAGCCGGGATTTTGTCACTGCTGGCATGGTGGCACGTCGCCCGTGCCACCCTCCGACGCCTGTTTGCTGAGTTAGTCACTGCAGTGGTTGCCAGAGCAGGCAGACGAGGGCAAACAAAGGCGCTGGCATTCCAGGCAGGCACGGCGAGCCCATGAGGCAAGCCTAACCCCAACCCAACCCGCGCCCAGCTTCCCCAGAGCTCTGTCAAACCCATTTCTTAAAAAAAAAAAAGGGAAAAAATGGGAAAAAGACAAGGCACAGCTATTATTGCAACAAGAGGCTGTCTCATGCTGGGCTCTGCTGCTAAATATATTCTGTGTTTACTGTACGCAAGAACAGTAGGAAGCCTTCCGAAAAGGCATGGGGGTTGCTCCGTTTTTCTTCTGCAATCAATCACGCCTGGCTTGAGCCATTTTTATCCTGACAAAAATGGAAAATATTTTCCTGGTTTAATTTCTACAGATCAAAGCCATTTCCTCAATACAGAGGAGCCCCATGGACCTGCGGGGAGGAGATGTCCCTGAGGAAACTATTTCACGGAGGAGCCGCAGAGCCCGGCTCACTCGCAGTGGGATGCCCGGCAAGCAGACGGGGTGAGTCAGGACGTGACTCCTGCAAGGCCAGGAGCGATTAGCGAGGCCATTAATCCTTTTTCTTCCCAATTAATTTGCTGAACAAGAGACTGACTTGGTGTTTACCCCTGCACTGGCCAAACATCACGCCTGAGAGTATCTGGGAGCTGCTGCTGGCGCGTTGGCTCACGGGGTGGACCACAGTGCAGGGGCCAGGGGAGGTGATGTCTGTGAGAGCAGGGGCACGATCCTGCCACCCCGGTGCCCTTCCCTGGAGCTGCTCCCACCCACCCCACCCCGGCCACCTCTGAGGCTTGCAGTGCAGCCCTGCCAACGCCATCCCCTCTGCGGCACCCGAATCCTCTCTTCCCCAGCTGCTGCCACTGTGAGAGAGGCCGTGGAGGGGCAGGGGTTTGGAATCAGGTATCTGCTGGGTTTTGTTTGCTTTCTCCGTAAGATTTTCCTAAACAGCATTAGGAAATGCTCCTTCCATGAACCTCATCGTGGTCAGAACTGACTCAGCCTTCTGCACAGAGAGGGTTCTGGAGACACGCTCACCAGCCCCGTTAACTTGACGTCATGCTCCACACTGTTTAGTGATAGATAATGTATTTTATTTTCATTTGTGCCCCATATCAGAGCAGTGACCACCCCCAGACATGACAATACCCAGACCCGGAAAGCTTGAATTTTCCTCTACTCTTTCCCTGCACTGTCCTCCCAGCCCCCACCTGTGCTACTCCCCAAAACACAGGCCGTTGCTCAGCTTTTCCTCCTTGATGCCTTCATGGAGAATAAGTGAGCAGCTTGGAGCAATCCAGGCACTCAGATGCATTCTGATCAGCGGTGGACAACCCACACAAGAGCTGTTCCCCATCTAACTGGGCTTTTCACGGACTGTGGGTGAAGCACACAGCTCCACCCTGGTGCTTTGGCACGTTGTTAGATGTGGTGGGGCCGTGGAAGGTTGTGTCACACACAGCACTGATGGGCAGGACATCAGCAAGATTGGAAAGACCTGTTCTGACCCATTTGCCTTTCAGGGTTTCTTATATAAGAGAGAAAAGAGGGGAAGGGGCCACGGCTGGAAGCAGCAGCAGTGCTCTCCCATCCACCTCCCAGCCACTTTGCGTGCCCACCAGCTCCCTGTGCTGAGCCGCCCACGCCACAGAGAGCCAGAGAGAACCCCAGCATGCTGGGGTTGGAAGGGACCTCTGGAGATCATCTCATCCAACCCCCTGCTGCAGCTGGTCACCCAGAGCAGGGTACCCAGGATGGTGTCCACACACCTTTGGAATCTCAAGTGGCAGCTCCAAACACAGAGACGTCAACAGCCTCCTTTGGACCAGGCTGTGCAGCTCTGGGACCTGCAGCAAGGACTTTGCAGCCTATGTACAACAATTTCACCCGTTAAGCATAAAGCATAACCTATGGGAGGATTTGCAGCTGAGCGGTGAGGGTTCTAAGCCCTAATACACAGCTCGGAAGCATTTCTCTCCCCAGACATCTTCCCAGGCTGGAGTGGGGCTGGTTTGGTGCCAGCTCCTGATTCTCTCAATCTCAGCCAGAGCCTCGTGAAGAGCAGATTTCTCTCCCGAAGGCAGACAGAAAGACAAACTTGATTTACCTCTCCCAGGCATTTGCTGACAACTTCAGAGCACACACAGCAGAGCAGCTGGTTTCTCATCGGACACTGACCGGCTTACAGACCAGAGCCGGAGCGGGAGCGGTCACCGCTCACTTTCAGTGAGCACTTTGCTGATCAGCCAGGTCTCTGGCGGAGGGGCTGCTGAGCACTTCTTACCATACCCATATACATCCCCACAGCATCATCTCTCCCCTTTCCTCCCCTCCTACACACAGACCAAATAAACTTGCAGCTCTAAAATGGTTCATTTTTGTTTGAACTGACTGCATAAATAACCGACCGAAAGAGCCATAAACCCGCGCTGACACTTGACAGGGATTCAAGGGCAGATCTCAAGAACAAAGACAAGGCTCCCTTGTAAACAAGGCATCAGGCTCTTAGATTATAACAACCAGGACATGTGATGGTTGGGAAACATCTAGAAGACATCACTGCAGGAGCTAAAAGTGTCAGCAGGCTGCTGCTCAGAAAGACTTGGGGGGTTCTTCCAGGTCTGAGTCCTGCTGCGCTCTCGATGATGCAGGGATGGCGAGGGTCCCGGCTCCGCCCTGCACCAGCCTGGGCCAGGGCAGGTGATGCCAGGTGGGCACCCACCCTGCCAGCCTCACCTCTGTCCTGGAGATAGGCTTTACAGCCCTGCTGGTGCTCTTTGGAGTGGGGACTGACGTGTGTTGCCGATTGTAATTTGCTGGGGAAAACAACCACTGGCGGAAGTTCGGTAACCTGCTGTAACCCCATGAACAGCCACAACGGTCCTGGGAACAGCCCAAGTCTGGCTCCAGAGGCTGCGTGGGTCTCAAACCTGTGCAACACCCATGAGGCACCCATGCAGGACCCCCGTGCACGATCCCCATGCAACCCCCCATGCAGCTCAGCTCCTGTCCCCCCGAAGCAGCAGGGGCACGGCCAGCCCCAGGCACACCCCGGGGGGACCCGCAGCAGGACCTCAGCATGTGAAAACCACCCCCCAAAACCTGTACGCAGCCCCAGCCCCTGTGATTTGGCTGCTGCTGGGGGCAGGGTCCTGCAGGGAACTGGCCTCAGAGCCACCCCGGCGATGGACGCGGTGACAGAGGGTGATGGCAGAAATTGCTTTTCTACCAGCTACAAAGAGAAAGCTTCCAGGCCACGGGAGAGGGTGATGGGAGGCAAACACCATCTGTTTTCTCCGAGGAGCTCTTCTGTTACTGGAAGAATGAACTACAAGGCTGATAACACCACAATTTCAAGCTAATCTCCCACACGATTTACATATAAAGTTGATTTCCTGATAAATCTCCATAGGCACAGGCTGGGTGTTCCCTCAGCTCTAATTATCAGTGTTCTTCTCCCAGTGTTACTTGGCTACATGTTCCCAAACATCAAGTGCACGCTGCTACCAAAACCACACCGTCCTTCCCCAAAAAGACAGCCAGGACACCAGCTACCTCCGCTACGTGCCCATTTTCCATTTCCTTTGCCACAAGATAAAGGAACTGAAAACTAAATTTGCAGGATGCTTGCAGGGTTGCACCATTGCCAAGAGGTCACCCAGGCTTTCCCTCGTGACGTGGTCCCAGGCAGACCCACCAGCCCTGAGCTTCTGGTGACCCACTGCTGAGCCCAGGATCTCCTCGGCACTGTCACAGCCTTACTATGTCCCTCAGCACCACAACTTCACATCTTGGAAACCCCTCCAGCGATGAGGATTCCACCACTGCCCTGGGCAGCCTGGGACAGCCCTTCACAGCCCTTGCCACAAAGAAATTGTTCCTCATGGCCAACCTCAACCTCCCCTGGCACAACTTGAGGCCATTTCCTTTTGTCCTGTCATGTCCTCCTTGGGAGAAGAGCCCGACCCTGTCTGGCTCCAACCTCCCTTCAGGGAGTTGGGGAGAGCGAGAAGGTCTCCCCTGAGCCTCCTTTTCTCCAGGCTCAACATCCCCAGGTCCCTCAGCTGCTCCTCACCACACTCCTGCTCTAGACCCTTCCCCAGCTTTGTTGCCCTTCTCTGGACACGCTCCAGCCCCTTAAGGTCCTTCTTGGAGTGAGGGGCCCAGAACTGAGCACAGTCCAGAGCTGACCCCTGTACAGAGCCCTGGCCGGCAGCCTCTGTGGCTCCGGGAGCAATGGGGGGCACCAAGGGCCCCCAGTAGCTGTACAAAGGCACACATCCTGTCTGCCACCCCTCCTGCAGCACAGGAAGTGGCTCGGCAGAGATTAGAGCCATGATGAGGCGGGCACTTGAGTCCCGGTACGTGTGTCTGGTACCGTTGCCCGTGGGCTGGGCTGTGACAATGACCCGGGCCAGCCCCGCATCCCAGCCCCACAGCAGGATTTCCCGTGAGCCCATCCCCTCGGCCCCAGACAATGAGCTGTCTGACAGCTGGAGACGCCGCTGCCTTCGGCCTTCTCCAGCGAGGGGTACTCGGGGACCTGCAGGAAGATCAAACAGGAAACTCAGCAGAGAAAGAAAGAGCTTGTTCGTGCTTGAAAGTCTAAACTTTCATTGCTGTGCCCAGCCTGGCTGACCCGGGAGGAAGATGCTGAGGTCAGGATATTAGAATTACTTTCCCTGACTCCCGTGGACATCGCAGGGCACCGTGAGTTGGTCTGCAAACACGATGGGTAGGCACCGAGTCAGGACGCTGGTCCTTCTGGCACATGGCACCCACCTCGCGGAGCAGCCTGGCTTTGGGGTCACCCCAGCCCCCGGCAAACCCATTCATGTCTCCCCTGCCCATGTGCATCGTGTGCCTGCTGCTGCCTGCATCACCCCAGACACGGCTCTTCCTCCAAGGAGGCTGCCAGTCGTCCTGCGGGCTCTGCTGGCAATCCGCCGCCAGCCTCTCTACTCACCTTCTCCCACTACAAGTGGGGAGCACCACACTTTGAGTTTCCCTTGGCCAAACGGCTTTGGGAAGCCTTGGGAAGAAGCCCACCCGTGGCTTCCACACACAGCCAGGCTCCTCTCTCCGTCCCCAGCCTCTCCAGCCCCCGTGACAACCAGGATTTCAAGCTAGAAGTCGATGCGTCCTCGGCTCAGCTTTGCTGAATGCAGGGCTTCTTTAAAAGGGTTCTGCCTTTGAAAACTGCCAGAAGTTTCTGTTTCTGTTCTGTTTCTTAACAGGCATGATTTAGTTACTGTAACTGGCTATTCATTATGTCCTGCACTGCATTATTAACTCAGTGATCGTACATTTAGCAGAGAATTTATGAGAAATGAGGAGTCATTCATTATCAGTAACACCACAGACTTTACTCTTATATGGTCTCCCTGCACGGAACGATGCTCGGCTCCCATTCGCAGCCAGGCAGCTCCAGCGGGTTCCTTGGCCCTTGCAAAGCTTCATCTTCCTCTTCCCAAAGGCCACAGTCTCCTTGCTCAGGCCAGTCCAACCTGTGCCCTTGGTGTCAGCAACCAGGGACAGACCTGCTCACAAGGAACCCGCAGCAGGGTCGGTGAGGACCAAGGCTGGGTTCTCCCTCTGCACACCTGACACTTTTTACCAGGTCTTCTTGGTAGGGGTTGATATTTACATTGACACCATGAAAATTTGTTATTTTCCCCAACTGTCAGCAGCCTGTGCTGCCCTTGAAGCTGCAGAGATCCCCCTCACCCCAGCTGTGGGATCAGCTCGGCTGCTGCTGCTTTTCCAACGTGCCCAAGGAGCAGATGCACAGGTTGTTGGTGAAGGAGACAAGGCTGAAGATGAGTGACAGGCATTAATAAAAAACACCCTTGCTCGCCTCAGCTGCTGGAGGCTGGAGCACAGAATTAACGCTGTGTGGACTACGCCTGATAAAACAGTGCCCATCTTAGCGGCCCAGAAGCCAGCCTCTAATTTAGTTTTCATAGGCAGGATAAAGAAAAGTATTAAACAGCCACAGTGCAATTTTTTTCTCTATTAAAAACTTTTCTGATGGAATTGAACCGGCTTAATCATGCCTTCCGTTGTCTGAAAGGCAATAGCTTTTTTCCTGTGTTTTAGGCAGGCAACAGGATTGTCTGAGGAACGTCTTTGCTTTCCAGCAACTGGGCTGCAGCAGAACTGCCATTAGAAAACATCCCACGGTACCGCCCTTCTGAACTGGGGACCACAGGACAAGCCACAGGGAACACATGCTGCCAAGCTCTTGGGTTTTGTAAGCAAAGGGCAAGGTGTCCTGCCGTGAGATCTGGGATGAGTGTTCCCAGATGCTCTATTAATGAAAAAACAACTCCAGAAACACCCAACCAAGAACCGAACAAGCAGAAAAGCCCGGGCGGGGTCCATGTGGCACAGAAAGCGGCACACGAGCAGCGGTGGGCAGGCTGGGGAGGCAGGCGCTGCCATTCGCACGACCTGGATGTCTGACAAATTCCCAGGAATCTGGATTCCATGAGGAACACGATGAACTGGTTCCTCTTTGACCTTACAGTCATCTGCAGCTGTGTCTGCCACAGAGCACTCCATCTCAGATACATTTCCCAGCAGACAGCAAGCATAAGGAGAAGCACTCTGGGCTCCTGGGAAGGGCAGGGATTCTCCAGAGCCAGAGGTCAAGCCCATGTGAGATGGGAAGAGAAGAGATGGCCTGAGGCTCCTGTGCATTTCAGAGCCTTGGATTTTCCGCTGAATGAGCTAAAGACGCACAGAGATATTTTAAGGCAACAATTTCACTTTCCTCTCCTGTTCCAAAGCCTTCTAGATGCCCCTTCCAAAGGCTCAGTTTCCAAATATTTTGCACGTGCCTGGGAAGGTCCCTGAGGCACCAATGTTCTCCTGCAGCACATCTTCCAGTGCCAGCAGGGTGTTACAAGCCGCGCAGGCTTAGGCAGGCTAGTGAAAGGAAAGCTATGCAAAACATGCCCTAGCAAAATGCAAAGGCATCCCAGATTACCTTCTTTGGAGTGATTTTGGATAGTTACATAAATGCAAACTAAGTTCTCTGCAAGTCTTTGCGGGAAAGGCACCGGCTGCTCCAGCTGCCCCTGCTGCAGATGGTGTCCCTGGTTTCCAAACCCTCTCCTGCTCTTGGGACTGACAGATCCTTCAGGGCTGGGGGCTTCCCCCTTCCCTGCTTTACCTGCCCCTCTGCTATGACGGGATCCTCCAAGCTGGAGACGCCTCTGCATCTATTTAAACACACTTTGCATTGCCAGCGGAGCACAGACCTGGCTGCAGAGTCACCACCCTGCCCCAGTCTTTCCCTCCATCCTTTCCCAGTCATTCCTTCCATCCTTTCCCAATCCTTCCCTCCAGCAACTGCTTGCTCTGATTCCAAGACCCCGAGGCTCAGTTTAGCCTACAATAAATCATAAGCACTTCGGCTGCAAAACGTTCATGGCCACGAGCCGGGACAAGGTGCCTGTGGGGAGCTCAGCAAGAGGCACTGGCAGGTGCCACAGAAGGGTCCCCGCACTCCAAATCTGGGCACAAACCTGCCCGTCCCCCCTCCCAGCAGAGCCCCTGTGGCCAGAGGCTCTGAGCCCTTCCCGTCGAGAGAAGCAGAGCAGAGCCAGGGCTGGAGCTGAGCTGCTCTTCGGAGAGGATAGGGATAGAAATTAATCCTCCCATTAACATGTGAAATGGAGCGTTTGCGTTTCACAAAGCAATTATACAACAATAGCAGGAGAGCTGTGATCGAAATCATGCCTTGTCTGAAGTTCGCTCTAATCCAACACACGAATAATTCCTCCTAGGCATTACTGGGAGAGCTGTATTAAAATACCAATATAAACAAAAATTACTGGAAAAGAAGGGAGGAGGCACGTTTCATCTCTCAGAGTTGAGCGCAACTAGATTTATACAAAGTGGGCAGAGAAGCTTGAAGGGGCAAAGACATTTGTTACTGCTCAGTGCAAGATGAGCTCACAAGGAAACACACGCTTCATCTTGGCAGCTTCCTGATATCTTACTCCTAGAGCATCAGCTTTATTCTCGGTTTCCATGGCAGATGATACTTTTCTGAGCTTGCATCTTCCACAAATATTGCTAATTTATTCTCTCAGCCACGGCTTTGCGAATACCTGCAGAATGATTCTGTGTGCATTGCAAGCGGTGAAAACCAGCATATGTTCACATGCCTCAGCCCTTGTCCTCAACCAGGGGAAGCAAATCAGGGCTTGTTTTCTACAGCCGCAAGACCGCGGCTGATCTTCTGGCACTACTTTTTGCCCTAGGTCCTCTGCCACTGTATTATCTGTCCAGCGAAGCAAAGCACATTTAGCATTTCAGCCAGACCTTTTCGCAGCAGGTTTTTCCCTCCCATGCACAGCTCCAGGCAGCTTTTTGCACCTGAGCAGGAGGGGATGAGCATGGCCCCTGCTCCTCGTGTTCCGTGTTAGCGGGAATCTGTAAAACACGAGGCTTTTTTCAAAGGCAGAGGCCCAGGAGCCAGCCACATCAAAAGGATCCTATTTTCAGGGTGGATTTACCAGCCCTGCAAATGTTGAGCAAACAGCGGCTGCTGTGTAATTCTCACAAATTCGGCAAGACTACAGCAAAGTGAGAGGCTTTTAAGTCTTTCTGGCAGAAGGAGAACCACAGGGTTTTGCAAAGTAGTTGTTTATAGACTAAAGCACGTAACAGCCAGCGCACACAAAAGAGACACAGGCAGACACGTAAAAAATAACCCACACAATGACAGCGATGAAGAACTGGCGGAAAACCGTGGCAGGGAGAGCTCGTGCCGGTGACATCGGCACGTAGCAGAGTCCTGGCAGCTGCACAGAACGCCGGGCACCGGGGCTGTGCCGGGGCATGCCAAGCACCTGCGGATGATTCCCTACGTCCCAGACAGGAAAGAGGATCAACACTGAAATGCGGGAGATTCCCTCCACAGCTCCTGGTAAATAAGGGAAACCCCGGGGGCTGGTGGTCAAAGAGCTTCTCTTTCTGGACTTATTTAGTCCAGATGAGTAATAAGGGCCATCAACACAATCAGTAAACAAGCCACTAATTTTCCAAGTGGTGCCTCTGCAGCATCCGGCCGCTTTTAAGCCTTTAACCAAAAGACACTTAATTCTGGGTCCCCGGCCTCAAGCGGCTTTGGACCCCACTGCTGTTCTGAGCCAGATTTAGCTGCGCTCAGGAAAACCAGGTTTCTGAGCCCAGCAGGACATTCCAGTGGCCGGAGCCAGCCCCTCACAGGTGGCTGTACGCCATCCGCAACCTCAGTGAGAAGGAGTCACAGAATCAAGAGTATCTCGAGTTGGAAGGGACCCATAAGGATCATCAAGCCCAACTCCCTGCTCCTCACCGGACTACCTAAAACTAACCCATACGAGTAAGGGCGAGTCCTCCCAGCCCAAGGGCTTGGCTTTGGCTGAGGGTGGGGTGGAGAGCACAAACTCTTCTGGAACAGAGGAACTGCACCTGTAGTGAGCTGGAAATTAAAGAAAAAGGACACTCGAGGCAGAAGCAGGGTAGCAAAGGGCTGGGTGCTGCTGCTGCAGTGCAGCGTGCACAGTGGGGCAGAGGGATCTTACCTGCTGCCCTGGTGAGAGCATTGCTCGGTGCAGCTGGGAGCTGTGGGGTATAAAGTCCTGGGAAAGTCACCTCAGAGGACATTGTGGATCAGCTGCCTTTGGCAAACTACTTACCACCTAGAAAATACAGCTTTGTGAGTGCTAAACTCAAGCTGTGTCACCTGGGAAGCAGCAGAACCCATCCCATGGCCAGGCCTGAGCAGGTTTTGCTGCTTTGCCGTGTTTCTGTCCCACCGAGACAGACAAGTGCAGGTGTGCCTGCACCCGCTCGCAGCCAGCACCTCTTGCTGGTACTGCAATAGTTCCCACCTGGAGTTTTAACTGCTTGTTATATGGTATGTTCTGAACGCAGAGTTCTTCCGCATGCAGCAAAAGGCCAGGAGCAGGGTTTGAGCTGCACTGACACCAAGTCCCGCAGCGATGTCTGAAGTTCTGCCTGAAGCCTGTTCTGATGGTCAATGGAAAACCATCCCCACTGCAGGAGCAGAAAACTTCTCCTCTCGTCTGCACGGCAGAGGAAAATTGGCAACTTAACTGTTAAACTCGCCTATGACTATTCAGTGTTGACATCAGCATGATCTCACCAGTGTAACTTGAGCCCTCCGGCTTTTTCTCCAGACTGCCTTTAAATACCAGCCCTGGGAGCCAGCACAGCACAGATCCCTCTGACCCGACCGAGGCGAACCCGGCAGCACCCCACATAGATGAAAGCAAAGAGAAGCTGCACAACTCCAGCCATGTCCACATCCCTGCGGGTGAGCCCCTCGGTCCACGGCTACCGCTTTGACACAGCCCTGCGCAAGAAAGCCGTGGCCAACATCTTCGAAAGCATCAACGAAGAGTCCCTACAGAAACTCTTCAAAAACTCCGGGGACAAGAAGGCAGAGGAAAGAGCCAAGATCATCCTCGCCACCGACCAGGACTTGGAGGAGAAAACGAGAGCGCTTATGGCACTAAAGCAGAGGCGGAAAGACAAGCTGCTCCAGTTCCTGACATTTCGGAAATACTCCATTAAAATCCACTGAACTGGTGAAGGGAGCAGAAATGGAGAACGTTTTGGGACAGGACCATTTGTGACCTTCTGCCAGACACAGCTCATGCCGCTGCCCAGCGAGCTGCTGGCGGGATGGGGGACATGACAGCCCACCCGCAGGGCTCCAGCCCCTCCGAGCACCCAGCAAACCGTGGCGCCGACGGCAGCACCGGCACCGACGGCAGCACCGGCACCGACGGCAGCCCCGGTGTGGACGGCACCGCGGTGGCCAGAGGCTCCCAGCGGGAGTCCCAGCAGGACACTGCCAGGCCGCTCCGGGCATCCGTGGGACCGACGCCTGGGCACGAGTTGAGACCTTCTGATGGACTCGGTGTTTGCTGGCTTTGCCCTTACAGACTTGTCTCCTCAGGGTCCGAGCCCTGGCCAAGCCTGGCTGGGTTGGCAGGGAGGCTCCAGGGACTGATCAGCCCCTGATCAGGGATCACTCTGCATTTGTTAAAATGCCTGAAAATGCACCGAACGGTGCAGCAAGTTCAGCCTTCAGGGAATGCATTTGCTCTAGAGACACACTATGCAACTGTACTTTTTCCTTCTCAAGCTGTATGAGTGCAGTATAGACTGTTTGCACAAAAGCAATAATAATGACATATTTCCCTGAATTTACTGTGAAATTCCTTAATATTTTGTTCACTTCCCTTTAACGCTATAAAATCTAAATATCACAACTACAGTTCTTATTTGTATAGACTACAATAGCTATTAGACAAGTACTTCGTGGTAATATTCTATGACAACGTTGTTATTATTATAGCGACTATAATTTATTGCATATTGCGATCTGGAATTTAATAAATTATGAATTAAATATGAACTTTCTTGTCTGAAATGCTCAGTTCTCTTGGAGGAGTGGGGTTGTACTTTTTTTGGCCATTTCATACAGATTCTGGTTCAAGAGCAGACTACCTGCACCTCTCCTCAATTCCCCAGCAGCCTGTTTGGGTCCCAGCATCCCACCATCACCAGAGTCTGACCCATGGTTGCCATGGCGACTCTGGCATCCCCACAAAGACCTCACCATATGTAGCTGTAAATCACTCTCAACTCTTTCTCCTATGTAATAAAGGAGAGTTAAATCTCTTTCAACAGTGTAACAGAAAAATCAGTTTAGAAAATGCCCAGTTCCGAGCTGCGGCAAGTGGTGGGTTCATCAGGCTCTTGGTGTTCCTGCCAGGCAGCCCGAGAACTTGGATTTGGCTCCACATAGTCCAAAGGAATAGGAGTGAGTTATGAACACTTTGGCAGTGGAACTGGACTCTGTTTTTCTGCAGGTTGTGCCACACTATCATGATAGACTATGTTGAAAATAGTTAAAAATAGCCAAGAGTAGTTATTTTTAAGTATGTCCTTTAATAACCTGCTGTTTTAGAAAAAAACATTCCCATGACTCTGCTTAGAGCAACAAAGATAAAACAATTCAAAAGAATGATAGACCAGCTACAGTTTTTTTCGCCTACAGTAAAAACTCCAAATTGCCTACAAGTCAGGGAGACTAGAAATAAACCTTTAAATTACTTAATAGAATAGATAATTGTCCTTATTTATAGCATGGTGAAGCATATCCAAGCATTCCTCGAGAGCTCCAGGCTGGAGAATGTGATGCCCAGGGTGCAGAGCAGCCTCGGCTCCCCGAGCATCCCTGGAGCCGCGTGGCACAGCACCAGCATCCTGAAAGCAGGAGGTGGGACAAGTGTCTGTAGCCTTCACCTTGGCCTGGAGGGTGAGAGGCTGGGACAGCACCAGGGGACAGCACCCTCTGGGTGCCCCTGCCCCGCGCTCCCATCACTCCCATGCTCAGCACTGGCTACAGGGCCCTCGTGGGGCAGGGGAAGGTAGGGCAGGGTGGACCCTTCTCCCAGGAGACCAGCCTAGAGAGACCTGGCGTCACGCCTGCTTCAGGATGGGTCCTTCTGAAAGAGCCTCCAAAGGCTTTTCGGAAGTGCCCTTGCTCAGAAAGAAGCTTTGCTTCAGAGCAGGATTTGCTCTGGAGACAGTTGTGGCTGTTTCATCCACTCATGACACATCCCCACAAAACCATCTGTAACGACAAAAACAGGCTGCTTCCAAAAAAGGCCAAATGGGGCTGTTCTGTAGCTGGGATACTGTTGCAACCCCCCTCCCACTGTCCCCACCCGCTGCTCCAGGCATTTGGGATGCCGTGTCCTTCCTCCCGCTCCAGGAGGTTTTCCCATCAGAGCCATTGCTCCTGTGACAAACACAGTAAAAGCCACCAGACCCATCTGCCTTGGAGGGGACACGCGCTGGGACCCCGACACCCAGCCAACAGCCCAAAAGCAACACGGAGCGAGGCGGTCGCTGCTGGCACGTCCTGCCCTGGCCCAGGCGCTCCCGCTCACAACCATTTGCATAACATGATTAATAAGATCCTGTGAGTTCGGGACTTTATAGTCCCTCTTGTCTCGTTACATTTAAATTATAGGTCCAAGTGGCATCCCTGATAAATAAAGGCCACTTACAAAAAGTTATGGGTTTATAAGATTTTCACAGAGGAAAGAGGCAGTGTTCCTCGCTCCCAGCCCGTATGCCGTTTTGGCAGGTTTGTGCTTCATGAGCAGCACTGTGTCTCACTGTGGGCTCGGGAAAAATTGCAATTAATTGTTACGTAACACTTGCCAACGACGGTTTGAAGCACAAACGCCCAACCCTTGCAGGCTCCAGGGTGCTGCCCGCGCTGCTGCTGCTCTCCGGGGCTGCACCACGGGCAGCTCAGAGCGCCCAGACCAAGCCCGGTGCTCGCGGGGACACAGCCGAGCCAAGCGCCGCTGGTGCCGGTGCTGTGCTCCGCGGTCCGGACACAGTCCGTGCAGAAGAGGTGCCGGAGGGCAGGTCACCGGTTGCGCCGGGCCCTTCCTGAGCACTCGGTGCCGCAGACACGGTGTCTGTCGACGCGCGTCGCGTTGATGCGCCAGCCCAGCAGTGATCCTGCCAGACACAGGCCCATTGTCAGCCTCCCCACGCAACAAACAGAGGAAAAGGCTGTTCAAGGGATTTCCTCCCTCCAGGAGCCGGGCGTTTCCATTAATTCTTCTCCGTGAGTCAAACTGGCTGTACTGGGTGTCCCTCTGTCCCGGCATCCTGAGGAACATGCATCTGGACAGCTAATTTTATCTAGATTTTGTAATGCTCTGCCACAGGTAGAGCAGAGAGCGGCTGTGCTTGGAGCGCACGGGTGGGCTCCTCACCGCCCACAGCCGGGGAGCAGCCACAGAAAGCCAGGACAGAAAAATGAGAAGAAGCTTTTTTCACACAAGCTCTGGTTTAACGTACTGGGGAGGATAGGGACCAGCTCAGAGTGCCAGAAAGAGCCAGCCCAGAGGGCTGGGGGGGGGTCAGTTGCAGCAGACAGCGCAGAGGTCTCACGATCTGTGCCCCCATCAAACCCCCATCTCCATCTCTCAAAAGAACCTACTCTTGCAACCATCTTGGTGATGGGATGACAGGTCGGGAACAAGCCAACAGCCCAGCTCAGCCTGGGCACTGTGTTCAGAAGGAGCTGGGGACGTTCCCCAGGGGCTGAACACCCAGTACTGTGTTCTCCTAATTTCTGGTGAAATCAAATACACAAGCCGTGAGCAGAGTCCAAAGGGGAGCTGGGCCAGACCTCACCGGGCAGTGTCTGCGTGTGGAGGGACGGGGTGCTCTGGCCAACAGCAACACCTCCGGGGCAAGTTTCCCTTCCGCACCATTGAGCAATGGGGCACGTTAAAAATTGACTGTTGGGCTGAGCGGTGCATCTGCTCTGCCCGGGGGTACAGCCTCTCCTCTGCAAACAGGCGGCTCAGCACCGGGGGAAGCACCTGAGCAGGAGGCGACCGCTGGCCCAGGGCAAGGCAAAAGCCAACCCGTTCCCGACCTGCCCACCCACCCCTGGGCAGCACAGGGCAGAAATCAGAGCCTGGCAGCACCCGAGCTCTGCTCCGTGGTGAGCAAGGAGAAAAAAGACTTTTCTGCTCACACGGATAAACTCCAGCAGGAGCCACGTCCAGCTGGTGCCAGACCTGAGCAGGTTCGGTGCAGTGCCACAGCACACCACCCACCCGCAAAGGGCTGGGGGGGACTCCTGCCTCCCACGGGAGCCTGGAACAGCCCAGCGATGGATAGTGGTTGGGATGGAGGTGGCCCAGCCTTGCTCTGCGGGCAGCTGGCCCCATCCAGCCACCCCCAGACACGAGGAGGGTGAGCGCAGCCGTGCCCAGACAGGAAAACCCGGCTGGGCATCAGCACAGGCGGCACCACGTGCTCTCAGAAAAGGGCACAGATGAGGCGTATTTCACCTGTAGCTGCGAAAGAACCTCTGCTATAAAGCGTGTTAAATGGGAGTGAAGGGCTATAAAGCGGCGAGATTTATGGTTGGGTTAGTGTGGTTTTCACGGGAAAGAGCTGATCTGGGGTTTCAAAGCACGAGTGCCTCACATGCAGCAAAATGATGCTACGGTGTCACTTTGAAGTGACAGACAGGGCTATTTATGAGAAGAAAAGCTTCCAAATTACTGTAGCCAACAGGAGCCAGCACAGTTGCCATTTATCTTTGTTAAAAAAATAAAAGTTGGGCTATGACTAGAATCTTAATATGCAGCCCTGAAGAAACCTCTTATTTCCCTTGAGCTGTGCGCTGAACTGGTGCACGTGGCATGGCATGGTGATGCTCTCTGCCGTGGTAAGCAGCGAAGTCACAGCTAGCCAGCATCAAACCACCGGGACATTTCTAGAGCATCAAAGCCTAAATGCCACCTCGTACAGGATTAGTTACCCCATGATGTTTATCTGCACCTCTGCTCACGGGGAATCTCCTGGAGGGCACAGAGGGTGCAGAGCCCAGCAGGCTGCACAGAGGCTCCCTTGCATGCCAAGAGGTTTTTATGGTGGCGGGGGGGTCCAGGCAGTGAATCAGAGCTGAGCCAGCCATCACCTCCCATACTCCGGCTCCTCTGGGCGCCCACACACCGAGAGCATCATCGGTGAGTGGAGGCTCTGGTAACCCAGCAACTGTTGGGACTCGGCATCCTCCTCCGCGGAAAACCCGCTTCCGCCAAATGACCGAGCCTGGGCCCAGGGCGGGGGGGTCACTGACTCACGCTCAAGCAACTGGTTCCCAAAACACCAAGTGCAAACAACGCGGAGCAGCTCCTGGGTGCTGCCTGCACAGGCAGCTGTGCTGGTCCTACCGAGCCCTACCTGCTTCCTGCCTCCCTCCCACCAGCACCGCGCTGCTGGACCAAGCCAGAGTCCACCCCCAGCGATGACCCTGGGCCAGGACCCCATCACTCTGGGGGAAGATATTCCCCATAGTAGCAAGAAACTGTGTGAATGCTCAAACGAGGCCGAGACGACGCAGCAGTGAAGCTCTCTGGGGGGACATGGAAGATCCCCCAGCCTGCCCACCTCCTTCCCAGGAGCTGCCCCAAGGGTGAGGGTTCAGTGGTGCTTAGGGTCCCTCAGCTGCTCCAGCCCCCACACCCACCAGTCCATCCTGATCTCAGGGGACCAAGATGTCCCGCATGCCTAGGGTAGCGGAGATGCACCCGGGTGTCCTCCGGGGAGGGGTGTCCCTCTCACAAGCATCAGCCACGCTCGGTGCTCCAGTGCCCGCAAGCAGGAGCAGGTCCTGGCACTGCGGCGTTCGTGGCACCGCAGTCCGGGCAGGGCTCCAGCCTCCCACGGCACATGGCACCCTCCTGGCAAATGCACCTGACCAAGCAGCTGAACCAATTTCTCCTGCTCCCTTCCTGCTGCTCTCCTACAACAGCAGAGAAAAATTCCAATTTTTTAAAACGTCCATGCAGAAGAAAAAGCGGATTTCCATTGTCCTTGCAAACTAAAGATGCTTTATGCCTCAAGGAGCTAGTCAAAGACTGGCGTACAAACATCTCAATACCTTGACAGAGCTCAAGGTACTTTCCCCACCTGCTACAGTTTCTGCTTCGACATTGCATAATCAAAAGGAAAGAGAAAATTGTCTGTTTATGCTTCCCAGATCGGACGTATTTTCCAACTGGGTTTCTATTTAAGATTCACCTGCCATCCTGAACGGTGAAAAAGTTCTAACACAGACACGTTTTTTTTTCTCTCCCTCCCTCTGAACTGTAAGTACAAGACACAATTCATCATTTCACAAATGCCATCAGACCCTCTGCCTCTGCCAGACTTTTGGGAGGCTCTGATTTACATCCAGCCGCCCTCGCCCGAGTGTCATTGCTGAACCCATTTGCAGAATAACCTCACAGGGCTGCCAGAGGGTTCAAGGACAAACCTGCACTTCAAAGGCATATGGAAATCTTGACCCCAGTGAAGTCCATGGAAAAAATCCAGGCTACTTGAAGGATTTTGTAAAGAAGTGAAAACCTTGAATGTGTTCTGCAGAAAGTGCTGCCAAACTTATGCTGGTTTTATCCTGATCCAAACAATAAGCCTCTTCCTAAATACTGAGTGTTTTAGCTGCAATAAGAAGTATGCAAAAATGAGTTATGGTGGTGGAGAGACATTTATCAAAGTCAAGGACCAGGTTTTCCCTGGCTAGCTGGCCAAAAAATGAAATAGTGGGGTTTTTTAGGCAAGTGAATAAAACATTATCTACTGTTTGAAATTAACGGTCTGCAGGTGAAATAGAAAAAAAAAAAAGATCCCTGTTACCTTCAGCCAGCTCCCCCCATTCTCTGCAGACAAACCCACACGGTTTGTCACATCCCTGCTCCGCAGCCCCCTTCCCATCTCTCTCTCTGTGCTGGGTACCCCCCAGCCATTCCCAACCACTCGCCTGCAGCAGCAGCCCTGCCTGGAAAGGGTCTCCTCATGGAGCAACACGCACCTGAGCGACTAACGCTCAGACTGGGGCAGTTTAACAGCCGCGTCTGTCTGCCTGCGTGAACCGGTACGCATCTATCTCCTGCCCACTACAGCCAAACCTTTTACATCCTTTTCCCCCTCTATTTTTCTTACAGCAATCCTTATCAGCCATATATTCAGGCAGATGACGTGCCCTGCAAACCCACGTGCGTGCTGAAGAAGAGCAAAGCATGTGCTGTAGCGAAATTCAAGCCCACGCTGCCTCTCAGCTGCGCTGCAGACGTGGGGCACACTCGGCGCGACGCAGGGATGCGGGAGCTTTGCTTCGCCCCAGGGAGGCCATGCCCACAGCCAGGCTTGGCATGGGCACCACCCAGCTCCGGCGCTCGGCTCTCCGAGTTTCCCTGGCCACTGCTCAGGGACGGTCAGTGATTTTGGGGCAGGCCATTAGCAGCCAGCCATGAGCACAGAGATGGTTTTGGAGGGCTAAGGGGATGCTCAACAAGCTCCTTCTTCCCACACCATGGGCCGGAGCAGGTAAGTTGAAGGTAGCAAATCTTTGGTAGCTGCCCATGGGTCGGGTGCCCAGAGGAGGTGTCCCGAGGGGCTGCTCGCTGTTTCAGTCTCTGCAGCAGGGAGATGCTGGGTTCACAGCAATTAATCCCTGTCTGTTCCCGAGTCCCCATAACCCCCTCCCGGGGTGCTGCCACGCACATCCCCTCAGTGCTCGTCTTATAAACCTTTACACACTTGACTGCGGGGCTTACAGTTTGCCATAAGTAAATACATTAGGTATAATTTAATATTTGATGGCAAGATTTACTGTTCTACTCTTTACAGCTTCTCAGGTGGATGCCCAGTAATTGAGCTGAATGAGGAGCCCCATTAATTCCTGGCAGCGCAGGGGGCTCCGGGTGCCGACGGCAGCACCAGCATGGGAGATCTTCCACCAGCCCCGGCCTGATCCCCGACCCCGGTGTGGGGACAAGAAACTGGCTCTTCCTGGCTTTATGGGGGGAATTATCGCTCTTTGCCTGTAGTTAATGCACAGAGCCACATGCACCCGCCCCGTCGCAGGGCAGAGTCCAGCGTCACCTCCCAGAAACCCGGGCTATTCTGGCACAAAACCCAGGGGAGATCTGAGGACGGCTGTTACAGACTGAATTTTAGCTTTGCTGTCACTTTTGAGACCTTTTCATTCTGAATGATGTAACCTATTTTGTATAAGATGCTAAAGCTAAATCAAGCACTTGCACTCAAATCAGTATCCTCATATATTTTAACAGCTTTGCAGCACTGAATCAAGCTGCATACCTGCAAAGCTGGCTCCCAGGCTGGGTTTAACCCCCCTTCTGCTTTCAGCCATGCACAGCAGGTTTTGCTCACCGCAAAATTACAAATGTCATCCTTTTGTGTCCTATCTCAGGTCAAGTGCCACTCTCAGTTCTCTAATCACATTAACCTCTGTTGCAACCCATTGTGTAACTGGCATGTTTGGGTCCTTCTTCAGAAATGGTTCAAACACAGGCCCTTAAACTGATTACTCAGAGCCCCATCCTTTGAAAATTGTATTTGCAGCATGATCTCTTCCCACGCGGCTTCAGATGAAAGTCTACAGGTATCAGCACCAGGGGAAAGCTAATAAAACAATTCCAATGTTGTGCTTGCTGTTTCAGGGTTTGGCTAGTTCGGTTTATCGAGTCCCGAAGGCTGTCCCCTTGTTGCTTTGCGCCCATTCTCAGTTTGACCTTGAGCCATGGCTCTGGAGGACGGAGCAGGTTGGGCTGGAGCCGTCTCTGCTGTGTCCTACTGGGATGGCCACCAGCCTTCCTCAGCTCGCCGCTGCAACCCCCGTGAGGGGGCTGTTGCAGGGACCTTTCCCAGAAACAGCTCATTTGAACTGACCACAAGCCTTCTCAGAAGAGAATGCCCTTGCTCTGCTGCTGACGGAGCTTTGACTAAGCAAACTAAATTTATCTTTAGCTGAGGAAAACATCCCCGAATCTGTACTGGCCCGGACTTACCCTTACACACCCCTTCAGACAGGCAAAGTCCCATTTACCTGGGCAGGGACTCAGGTCAAACACCAGCTGGGTACTGAGAACTCCTGAGTACAACAACACCTGGCCAGCAATTCCACGTTTTCGTGTCATTTATATCATTTATCACTTTTACTCTTTATGCAGAGCAGGAGCACGGTGCTTGAACACCTTTACACCCATCGCTGCAGGCTCCTCTGCTGCTGCTGGGGCAGCCTCGAGCACCAGCCAACACAGCGGTCGCTGCACCATGGAGCAGTTTGCTGCCAGAGAGCACGGCCCAGCTTCTCAGACCCCCAGATCTCCACACCCACACTGCCCTCATTTTCTCTTTCCATTATTTTTCAAGCTGCTGTAAACATGCAACCAGTACAGCCACAAACTTCAACCTTTCCCCCTCCACAAGATATTTAAAACGGAAAATACTTTTTGCATATGAATAGCGCCAAGTCCCCTGCAGTGAACTTTGATCATGGAAAGGTCCCAGAAGTAGCTGCCCCTAAATCCCATTCGCTTTCCAGCCCCTTCTGAGGAAACCGTTCTCTCTTCTGCTAGATAACCCCAAGCACAGCAGCAGAACCTTGGCATCGGGGCCAAAAGGCATCAGCCGGGCTGGCTGATGCTTTCCAGAAGCGTGGCCTGTGCAGAGCAGCTGCCCCTGTGTCCTGGATGGGTATCCGAGGATTCTCCCGCTTCTTCCTGTTCAGCAGCATTATTGTTTAACAAAACCAGGCGTTTGGGTGGGTTGGAAACAGCCTTTGCACAGCTCGCGGCCGTGCCGCCCTCCTGCGGCTGGAAAACCGGCACAAGAACAGCTTAAAAACCTGGTGTGACATAACCGAGTAACAAAACCTGACAGCTACAGCCCTGCCTTTGCGCTGGCAGCACTACATCCTTCACCTGAAACCACAGCAGCTCAGCGAGGAAGGGGCTCACCAGCCAAAGGGGGCTTTGTCCCCAGTTTTGGTACTGTCTCAGCACCGCGACGCTGCTGCTGAGGGTGGAGGGTGCGTTGAGCGAAAGGCTTGGCTGATGGGATGCACACTGACACACCATGCCGTCCCAGGCTCACTCACTGCCCTGGGTGCCACAGTGGAATTTATGCTGGAGGAGAAATAAACCTGAATTTAAAAAGCCCTGTGACCTGGACAGCCCAGCGCCACGGTGCCAGGCAGGGCTGAGCCTTCAGCTCGCCGAGTGAATGCCTGGAGGAGGCATCTCCCAACCAGCAAACGCTGCTCCTGCCAGAGGGGCTGGCACCAGCAGGGCTGGCAGGATCGAGGGGAATCCCTCTGCTCCCTGCCTCAGCACGCCTGCCCAGCAAAGGCCCCAGCTGCAGCCAGCGTTTGAAGAAAGCAGCCATGTCCTCAGGAGGAAAGCTCTGAGATGTCTGTACTCGGTGCTCAAATAACAGTTTGCCTTCAGAAATGAGTGGAGCCGTTATTTGCAGTCCATTAAAACCTGCCGCTGTGGAGCTCTTCACCTTGTGCGGTGGCAGACGCTGCCGGGTGCAGCAGCAAGCGAGCCACCGGGTCCTCTGTGAGTCACAGGCTGGTAGCACTGGTGGCTTCCAAATTCCTTTGGGCCAGATAACACCAGAGTGAGATGGACGTGATTGGCCTGGACACACTGGTCCCACTAACTCCCACCAAGGGTCACTGCCTCTGTAAAGCTCATACACACCAAAAGGTTTCCAGGACAGAGAGATTTGGGATAAATGCTGCACCCCAGTGACCCACCAACACATTCTAGGTTTCCTGCGTGTGCTGCAGCAACAGCAAACACAGCACACTTTTGCAGGGTGTTTCCTACAACAGCCCTTTGCTGAAGCAACTCAAACTGCTGAAGAGATGCGGCACACCAGAGAAAAATCCACATGGCCAGTGCCCCAGCAACGTGCACAGCTATGGACATGGGCTCCAGAACAACGAGCAGCCACACCAAGCATTTTGCAAAGACAATGGCAAGATGCAGGTACAAGCACTGCTGCTGTTTGCCTCGGCGGGGTCAGGGGTGAGTGCAGTGTGGGGACCACCAAAGGTCACCGGCACTGGGGTTTCCCTGGAGCACCTCGGAGGAGCCGGGACGAACCAGCAGCTAGCCCCAGTGCAATACACTTTATTCTCTGTCAGCATTTTCCCCGCCACGCACTTGTTTGTTTGCGATTACCCCCGTTTATTATGGGCATCCCCAGCAATTCTGCCTCGCTGGTTCGCGGTGCCCAGCGCCCAGCCCGCGCAGGGCTCTCAGGGTGCGCAGTCACCCATCGTAACGACGCTTCATCGGCTTCCCGGGGCCACAGCCCGGCCAGCAACCTGCAGCCAGCGCTGCTGGAAGCCACACGGACCACGCAGGAACGTGCGTGGCCCGTGGGTGTTCTGAACTGCGAGGGACCTGTGTTGCATCCACAAATCCCACCCAGATTCAGAACTAAGAGCACCCTTCATTCACATAAAGGGGCATGTCAAAGCCTCCCTTAACTGTGATAAATCCCATTCCTTCATCTGAGAAGGTGACATTTCATGGCAAATGAGCCCAAGAAATTGACTGGAACAGGGAAGAGCTTCCTGTTTTGTAAGTGATTTCCTATAATGAACAAAGCTCAGCATGAAAACAGTGGGCTGTGTGTCTGGTGCTTGGTTTTTTTAGGTCTTTGTTGATCCCAGGCAGGCAGATGGAATTCATCACGAGAAGCTAATCAGGGACATTGAGACCTAGTTGCATTTATAGGGAGAAAATCTCAGTTTGGGGAGTCATTAGAAACCTGCCTCTCATAAGCACACTGCTTGCAAATTTACAGACCATTTCCCAGGCAAACCATCCTGCTCAGGCCTGGCAGTGAAGCCCAAGAGGAGAGCGATGGGGACTGTGTGCAGGGTCAGCCAACCTCGGGCTGTTCCTTCTGCCAGAGAGGGAACAGCTTCCTAGAAGAGGGTAGGTGCCACAAATATTGACTTTTATTCTGTCTGCAGGTTGGTGATTTCCACACATTTGTATTTACTGTTACCTGATGGATTTCTGGGTAAGGTCTGATGTGTCCAAGGGGCCCGTGGCATGAGCAAGCTAAGAGCTGGCCGGAGGTGAGGAACAGGGCTGGTGGGTGCCTCCATCCCCTGACCCAGTTTACCACAAATACCTGCACAGAGCTTGTCTTTCATTAACACTCCCCTTCGCACGTGTGGATGCTTCAACTGCCACCGAGAACCAAACGCAGAAAGGAAAACAAGTTGCCAAAAAATCCCAATTGCTTCAACGCTCAGACAACTGCTTCCAAACCAGGCTGGGCACAGCCTTCTCCTGCCTCTGCCTCTGCCCCAGCCCTGCTCCGGCACACCTGGAGCCCCGCTGCCTTCCCGGCAGGACTGGCAGAGCTGCCTGTGCCACGCTCTGGCCGAGGGGCTGCCAGGCACCAGGGGCCATCAGAGGCTACCAGTCCCGCACCAGGCCACCTTCAAGGGAGCCTTTTTTGAGCTCTGGTAGGTGGAACTGCAAAGAGGAGAGTGCTGAGCCAGCTGGGAACAAGCTGTTCTCCTGCCCCCTAGTCTCCCTCCCAGCAGTATTTTAATTCCAGCTCAAACTGCCAAAAAAAGGAGCTCCTTAATCAGCAAAGCTGGGAGGAAGGGCAGCTCCTGTTCCCGTGTGCCGCGCAGCAGGACATCCCTGTGGCCACCCCTGTCCCTGGCCACCACCCTTCCTTCCCCTGCAGCCAAGATGCCCACGGCCACAACTGGCTGAAAATGTGCAAAACCCCCTCCCACGTCCTCACCATGGCCGGCACACACCGAATCTGCCAGATGTTGCTGCAGCTCTTGGTCTTCCCTTTTTCCCCGCAGAAAGAAGTGCTTCGCTGGTGGAGCATCGAACGTCCCAGGATTGCTGCGGTTTTCCCTGGTTTATGCTCTTCCGGGAAACTCGTTCTTCATGGTTTATCAAAACCCAGCGCATTTCCAGATAGAGGAAAACAAGCTCCTCCAATTATGCTTTGCCGTTTCTCTGACGTTTTCATTATCCCCGGTGCAGTACCCATCAAATATTGTCTTGTACCAAAAGCCATTTCTGACAAATTAAGTTAAAAGGAAGTAGTGGAAAACTAAAAGCTCCACATCTAATCCTGCCACCTGGAAAATCAGCAGAGAAATATAATCTTGTAGTCTTTCAAATTAAATCAGATTCTGGGCTCTCTGCTGATGAGTTAATCCAATGCTGAGCGGAATATCTCTGCTCAACCATGACTACGTTTAGGCACGTTCGATTCATGGCAAAGCAGTTCCAGCTGAGAGACACTGCTTTTAATTGTATTCTCACCCTATTTCTTTTAATCTTATAATTTGCCTCAACTGTTGCCCGTTAAGAAGCTATCAGCAGGAGGTGGCCTTTAATTGCAGAGCTGCTCGGGCTGCCGGGTGGCCAGGGATCCACAGGCAGGTTGTGATGTCTCTGTGCATTTTGGGTGGCCTTTCCCTGCCTGGATGCCTGTGGCACCAACCACCACAGTCAGATCCACAGTGAATCCCACACTGGTTGGTACCCACCAGGGTCAGAGACCATCGTAAGCTAAGCAGATCAAGATGTCTCCCAGTAAAACCAAGCAAGACCATGCTGGGGTAGCCCAGCCTGAAGCATATCTGCAAGTCCTGCTTAATCCCTGCAGAAGCAGTACCTTGGTTGTGCCTCAACACCAACCCTGCGTCACCCAAAGGGTTCCCCTCCAAACTCCAGCCACACGTGGAGCTGGAGGACACCAGAGCTTTCCAACCGTCTGCCCCCAGGTGGAGCTGGACTACGAGGGTTTACAGGGACTTGGCACTCTGGTGAGAACTGCTAACATAAAGAAACCATGCAGGAAACATTAATCGCCCTAACATCCCTCCTCCCAGTGAAATTTTAACCATCTTCCCCTGGAAATATCCACACAAAAATAAAAATTATTGTAAGAAAAATAAAAGTAAAATCTTTCCCCAGTACAGACTTACCGAGTAGGGCTAGTAGGAAAATTAGAAAAGTTTGAGCACTTTGGGAGTTGGTTATGTTCTCTGTTACAGTGCAAATCAGACCCTTTATTGCTTCTCATTCAACAGCTGGGTGTGGTCGGGAACCACACCAGCATCACAGCACCTTGGTACCAAATAATTCACTCAGCACATGGGAAGCCAGACTCCAGTCCCTGGTCTGCCTCATGACTGGCTTTTCCTGTGGTTCACCCCAAAACCCACCGGGCCGTGAGCACACGGACCCTTCTCACACAGTCCCCGGTGCCTTTGCCGGGCTCCCGGGGCAGCTGAGCTTCGAAATCACTCCCGGCTGCTGCGGCCCTGGGCTGGTGGTCTCAGAGCAGCCACTCCCCCCCCTCCGCTATTTTATATAAAATTGACCTGCAGATGTTTTTGTGCCGCTTTATTCTCCTTTAAGTGTATAAAGTATAACCAGAAGTCTCTCTCATGCTTTACTTTATTCTATGTTTTTTCCCCCAATTGCTCTTCATATGAAAAGTCCAGAATATCCTGTCTGATCTTCGCTGGTTTTCCTACGGGTCTCTTGGGAAATCTTAGACCAGGTGCCTTAGAAGCAGCAGAAATAATTGAAAGTGTGAAGGTGCTGAATAGTTTCCAGGGCTTCCTTTCCCTGCAGCTTCAGTCTTTGAAGTTAGAGCCATCTTAGCACAAGGTGCCGGACGCGCCTGCGCCTGGGTCGCCCACTGCTCCGGGTGACGGTGCCGTGTCCCCAGAGCTCTCGTCACTGCCGCCCGGGGTGACGATGCAGCCGACCCTCACCTCCTCTTTTTCAGTCTCTCTTTCGTATCGCCATATAACAAATGAAAAAGGGCAAACAGCTGCCATTTTCTCTGGTTTAACGCAAGCCAGAATCCTCTCTCCAGCTGACTTCTGCTGTTTACTTAAGCAATTAAGGGCTGGAATTAAGGAATTACAGACTGGATTCTTCGCTCCTTAAGCTCGCTGAAGAAAACTTACTAGGGGTCGCTGAGGTTTCTGGGTGAGCTTTTTGATGTTTCAGACTTAACAAGTGTAAGGGTCATGAAATATTGTTTTTCTTTGCTGTTTTGTCAGTGTTACAGTGACACCTTCACCACCAGAGGCAGAAACCTGCTCTGAAACCTGGCAAAGGGTCAATAACCTTGAAGACCAAGCAGCTGCTTTTGGTGGTGTCCGAGCAGACACAAGATGGACCTTCCCTCCCATGCTGGCCTGGCAGGGAGGTGTCCGTCCTGCTCCCCACAGCTCTGGCACACGGCTCCCCCGTCCCAGCTCGGTGTGGACCCACGAGGCCTTTTCTGCTCATCCTGGCCTGGGACCCGCATCTTCTCCCGGAAAAGGGCCGCATCCTGCCCAGCGCTGCTGACCTCTGCAGGCTGCAAAAATGGTACTAATGACAATTGCTATTTTTATAGAAAAGCAGGAATAAGATCATTTCTTCAAATAAAAAAGAAAACACAAACAACACCACAACAAATAGGAAGGGTAAACACAAATGAGGTGGTTCATTCTGAGAAGCTCTTCTGGCATCAAGAGAAATGATCTTAGCACAATATGGTGTTTTGGTTTGGTTTCTGTGTTGTTTTCTTAATTTACAATGTGTTTTAGCATCTATGCAAAATATCCCCTAGGCTGCCAATGGCAACAGGACTCAGAGTGGTGATTTAACGTGAGAGAATATGTTCTCCTGCACTATTCATCCAAACTCTCCCCTTTGCCCTGAGAGGACATTAAACTCATTTAAAGCAGGTGGAAAGGCTGGCTCCGCATCCTGCACCTCCTCGGGCAGTGGCAGAGATGTCCCACACCTGCAGACCGATGCTGTCCTCTAGTGGCACCTTCCTGCTCCCTGCAAATGCCACCCAGACCCTTGCAGACCCCCCCCTCCGTGAGTGGTCCTGGCAGGAGGAGGACATCTCCCCTGGGAAGCGTCACCCTGGGACGGTGCAGAAGCCTTGCAGTTACCCAGTGACATCTTGCTTGTGAGGAGACTGACATTCATCAAGTCAAGCTGCATGTATCAGCAAGGACAGCCAAGTATCACTCGAGTGGACACACGCTGCTGTTCTGGAGAATTAACAACCCATCATAATAACGAATCTGAAGCAAAGGCTGGAAGGAAAGCAGGCAATTCCTCCTGCCAGCCATCGCAGCTGTAAGTGCACGATGGGATGGAGCTGCCAGACACGTAGCCTGACTGGATGACATGACAGGATGACATGACAGGAGGGGAAGGAGAGGCTGAAAGCTGCTCCTTTGACCCAAGTCTAGCTTTTTTTCGTGTGCAGGGAAAACAGTTTGCGCTGCTGCTCCTCCTGCAATCACGATGGATGCTCGATAAGGAGACGAAGAATTTATCACTCCTCTCTGGGCAGGTGGTGATAGATTATCTGTGGAGCTGCAGAATTTCCCCAGACCCGATATGAAATCAATCTCTGGGAAACGTTCACTAGCCACATCGAGGGCTATCTGGAAAACACAAGGTCCTCCCGGGTACGGCTTTACCTGCAATCATCTGGGCTGCAGCATTTTAATTTGTTTCCTTTAAAGAGACTCAAGGGTGCCATAAGAGGCCGTTTCCATGACCCAGAGGAGACGGCAGAATTGGATCCCTTTCCATGGCCTTGTACGTAATTACTGGAAAGAGTGAGGGAGGCAATACAGATGTAAAGGCTCAGCAGGTTAGAAGAAGTTCTTCAAAGCCAGCAGACAGAACCGTGCCTCTGTCTGGGTCTGGGGAGGCGTGCGGGCACTGCTGCGCAGGGAGGCAGGGCCAGGGCCAGCAACAACAATCCTGGCAGCTCCAGCTGCTGGGGACACGTTCCCTGGGACTGGAGCACGGACCTGGAAAGGAGAAGCAATTACTGCCTTTGAGCTGCAGTGAGCACAGCCGGAGGCTGGGCTCCATCCACCACCCGCATTTCATTTCCCCCGAGCCACTGTGCGAGGGGTTTCTTTGCACGGTGTAGTTGTGAAAGCTGTGTGGCTTGTGGCACCTCTGATACCCCAAAGCAGCTCGTTTCTCCTCTTTTTTAATTGCACCTTGCCCCAGGGCATGACCTTCAGCAGCACTGGTGGCTGGAGAACCATTTCAGGCTCCTGGCAACACCAAGCTCTTGTCTTTAACTCTGCAGCTCTGTATTTTAACATCCTAAGTGACTCCTCGGCACTGCCGCTTCGAGAGGATTTCTTACATGTCATCTAGTTTTAGTGCTATTCTATTTCATTTGCCACCTTACCTTCATCATTTTTTAACACTCAGTTTGCGTTTCTCTCTCTTTTCATCTTCATCTGTTCCTGATATTTTAGTTTTCCAATAAACTAAGTAATTTAATGGCCATAATCCCAAGACTCCTATTTAGAGCATGGATGTGGAGGCTGCAGAAAGAAGCCGCAATTTAAATCTGCCAGTCAAACATAATTTTATCTATCATCTTTATATCTAAAACTGCTCCACAGGAAGGAAACCATGACTGGGATTCCGTTTACATTTAAAACATGCAGCTTTAGAGCTTCCTAGTGCTTTCTTTTCTTATGCAGGGGCTATTAGAGAGTGACAGTTGCATAGACCTTGGCCAACACAAAGTCACAACTGTTTGGGTGCAGAGGTGATGGCCGGAGGATACCCTCACCATGCCATCGCCGCAGTATGTGGGCTGCATCAGAGCTGCGGGGCAGGCTTTTCAAATCTTTTTCCATTTCTGGACCTCTAAAAGTCTGGGGAATTAAACACACTGAAGATAACAGCTTCACTGCGTTACCTTTCCTGTCAGACTGCCCACAGACTCACCAGGGGCTGTGGATCGGGGTGGAAGTGCAGCTGATGTCTGGGCTGCTCCCCTGTAGACACATCTCCATGGACCATACTGGAAACTGAGCGGCGACAGTCTTCATCTGCCTGCCAGCGACGAGCTCTGAGCGGAGAAAGCGATTGCTGCGCTGGCATTTCGTCAATCCTGACCAAGGCACAGGGCGAGAGGAGTGTCTCTTTGCTTTAGCTTCGGAGCTGGGGTGTGACAGGCACATCCTTCCCAGGTCCCACTGGAAGACCCTGGTTCCTCGGCTGGCACAGCCACAGGACAGGGCGGCTCTGCCTGGTCACAGCCCAGACTGGTCTCTTATGGGTGGGCTTTCTCAGAGCAACCACTGGCAAAGGACGGCTGAGCCCCACATCGGCTGCCTGCCCCAGACACGTGTGGCACGGACGGAGTCGAGGAGCTTTGGAGGGAAGACACTGAACAGGGAATGCTCGTCCCAGCTCCTCCCATAGCTCCAGCTCCTTCACCCTGGTTCGGTAGTGGATGACGTGCATCTTCAGCAATCGGCCCCAGGACACGTGCAGCGCCTGGAGACCCACCTGTGGGAGCAGCAGAAATGCAAATCTCACCGACAGCTGCAATGTGGATTTAATTACCCTCCTGCTCAGGGCCCCTACAAGGAGCAGTATCAGCCAGCAACAGAAAATGTTCAACAAGACTGGCTGCACAAAAGACGAGCTCCTGAAATCAATCCATGTACAACAGAGCAGATAATTACTGCACAAGCACATGGTGCTTCTCAATCCTGGCTCCCAGGTCCCCGGGGGTTCCAGGCAGGGAAGGGGTTTTTTGGTGGCTCAAGAGGCTGCTGTGGGCTTCCAGCACTGCCCAGGCTCCTCTGCCGCATTCGTTTCTGGCACTTTAGCCTGATTTACATTTTCCCAGTTTCACTAGGGTCACAGGAGATCCATGTAGCGTAAGCAGGCTGCACCATCTCCACCCCCAGCACTAACAGCGAGGACCGTAAATGCAGCCAGGCTGTACTGGAGAGCTGCTGCATCCTGCTGAGTCCAGGAGCAGAGGGATGGGCATGGAGGAACATTAAATCCTGGCTGGAGAGGATAGACCAGGAGAGCACAGCCCGGGGGATGGCTGGTGGTCAGCAGCCCTTTGGGAAGTGAGCTGGAGAGTCAGAGCTGCCCCACATCCACCCCAAATGCCATCTCTGGAGAGAGCTGAGGGTACCTCTGGGTTACTAAGGTTTGAGCCAGGAGCACCCACTCACCTGGATGGCTTTGGACTGGTCTGTGTCACAACCTGTACAGAAAAATCCTCCTGTCTTCTTCTACAGACAAGATCAAAGGTCAGGAAGAAGGCTCATGGCATGAGAAGAACTCATTACCCTGGAGCATCAAGTACTAAACGATTGTACTCCACCCGTGAAATGAGTTGTGTAACGGAGATGTCATACTTCATGAATAATTAAGGACCTTTCATAAAAATTTTACGATCAGCTGGGCACTAAACGAGTTGCTGAGGGGTCCTTGCTACCTCCAGAGCTGGCAGCAGAGCAGCACATGGCACAAACACCATGGAAAAGGCACAGGATCATGAGTCCCTGTGTCCCAGAGCCTCAGGACTGTTGACTTCTGTCGAGCATCTCGGCTTGTCTGCAGAGCTGACAACACCTGGATGCACCATCTCAGGGTAAATTTGCAGAACTGGACCAAGCAATTGCTCTTCTAGAAAGTTCTCCTGGGTTGTTCTTTGTTTATTTGCACGCAGGCAGTCACTGCTGGCTGCACAAGAGGAGCTTTGCGCCAGGTCTGTTAAAGTCACCATGTGGTTCTCACCCGAGCTGGGGCACTCAAAAGCCGCGACAGTCGGTACATTGTGGGCTGCAGCAAATGGCCTGGCAGTCAGGCACGGCGGCCATTTAGCAGATGACCACACTTTGTTCTGGCCCTTATTTCATCCTGCAGCGATTAGCCAAGAAAAAAGGGCCACATCACACTGTCATTTCAGCCTTAGGTATTCCAGCATCTTTAGAGAGACCAAACCTAGAGGTAGGTGCCTCCTGGCTCCTCAAGAAACAGGCTGCTGATGTCTGCCAGCACACATCGGAGTTTTCACAACTACAGCACAAGATAACAGCCACTCAGCCTGGCTGGGGTTTAGCCACCTCAGGAGATGACTGCTGACAAACTCGAGACAATCCTGAAAATGCGCACGCTGGGAGGGGGAGGAGATGCGGGAGGGTTTTGTACAAGGGATCAAACCGCCCCAACAGTCTGAGAGCCCAGGATTGTCCTGAGCACATCACAGAGCAAGCAGTTGCTTCTGATCCCAATTCGAGCCTGTATCTCCAAAGACATGTGCCAGAAAACTGCAGTTTCCCACCTCCAGGCTTTTTACTGCCTGTCGGACTGTCCATGGGACTGTGAACAGGGACCCCCAGCCTGTGCCGTCCCCTGCTCCCAAAAAGTGAGCTCCACTTTGGGGGTCTGTCCAGCTCCTGGGGCAGGAGGTGCTCTGCCAAGCCCAGCACACCTCGCCAAGGGCACCAGAGCATCGCCGAGAGCACCAGAGCATCGCCGAGGGCACTGGCGCTGCTCCCACCACAGCCCAGGGCAATCCCCTCCTCACCCGAGCCAGGGATGAGCCCCACACCAGCACCCAAACATTTCATGGGTGTTAGGTCCTTCCCCTTTGCTCCACCTCAAAATAAAAACTGAAATCTGATGTCCATGTTCTAGTTTTCTGCAATAATGTCTTCCCCATAAATATCCTCTCAATAGTCCCAACCTCAAACACAGCGCTAATAAAAGCACTCTTTATGGTTATTAGACAAGTGAAATGTCCCTGGACTGAACAATTACCTTCAAATATCTGTTCCGAATGGGCTGGGAGTGGAAATCAGCTTCTTCCTCCCCAGGTACAAATCCATAATGAGGATTTATTTCTGTGGCAGCAGGAATGAGGTAATCCCTCTCCTCCTTGAGGTGAGATAAGGAGAAAAAGGAAAAAAAAGCATGAAAATGGTACAAGTTAATACTGAAGCATCAGGAAAAGCAAATGATTTGCAGGAGGAGCGGGCAGGAGGTCAATAGCATAGAAAAGCTTTAAATAATAAGAGGGACAAATGACTGCTTCGCCTGACACCGTCCTGCGAAGGGCAGCAGGCAGGAGAAGGCCGTCATGGATGTGTGGCCAGCAGCCGGGCAGGGGAGGACCATGGCTGGGACTCAGAACCATGTCGTGCAGCACAATCCGCTGGGATTTCTGCCCGGTGCTGCATCCCCCGTGCCCTCCGGAAAGCTTTGGCTTCCAGCAGCATGCCCTGCAGCGGGAGCTGTGCCCTGCTCTCGATGGTTTATGGCTCCAGACCACACAGACTATGCTGTTTCTTTCTTTCCCATATTATTTTATCTCACCTCTCCCCCGAGATGAGTGATCACCAGCCACCAACACCCGCTCGGCAGAGGAGGGAAGAGAAAGATGCTTTTAGACCCGGAATATGCAGCTACTTATGACAAATATTTCACAATGTTAGGACAGTGACTGTCAGTCTTTCAGTTACTCGGCATCGCTCTAACATCCACCAAGAATAAATCAAATGCCTAAGTCACCTGTGAGCGTGTTGTGGAGCGATCTGCTGCTCTAGGTGACAGACAGACGCCCAGGACAGATGGGCACCGAGCTTCACCGTGGCCCTGGAATGAGCTGGGGCTGGTCAGAGAGAAGATAAACCCGACCCTGTGCAGGGTTAGTGCCAGCTCTGGGCTGGACCCGAGACACATCCTGCTTCCCGGGGAGAGCTTGGACCACGGGCTGGAGAGCTGCCATGAAAACAACCCCTGTGCTGCTTTCCACGGGGACAGCTTTTTCTGCTTTGCTTCAGTAAAATGCAACATATTAAATGGCCTGCTTTGATAAAACACATTAAATTGCCCTAAAACAAAGCAGGTGAGAAGAAATCGTGTCATCTGGGGAAATGGTCTCAGTTCGCCAGCAAAGCCACGGTGCATTTGTAGAACCACCCTATGCAAATGGAATAATCTGAGAAACGGCGCAGACGAGGACAAAGGTGTGTGTTTGTGGGGAGCAATTGAGGAAAATCGCCCTGGCGCTCGCCTGGGATCTGTGCTCCGTGTCTGCCCATCAGCTTTGTTGGCTGCCGAACCCCCTGGTAGTTCTGTAGTAGGCAGAAGAGGAATTTGTTGATGCTACAGAAAATGAAGTCCTGCACAGCAGTCAATAGGAAATAATGGATCTCAATTACACCAATGGAACTGCTGACTTGATCAGATTTTACAACCTTTTACTCTAGGGGTCTTCTTAATAAATCCACTGAGAGAAGTGTCATATCTTTTATAGCAATATGTTTCAATGTTTTATTTTCTATAAAGGAGCAACTGGCAGTTTTACAAAATGCTCCTTGGAGTCTCCCCTGGCCTTATGAAAGTATCAGAATTGATGGGAGATGGACATGAGCTATTTGTTCTCTAACGCAGGGACCATAACATTCGGAAATTGCCACTGGAAACCAGACGGATTCCTTCCTTCCCTTCTGCTTCAATCCAATTTACGGCACAGGGGCAGGCTCCCAAGGAGTGATATAATAAGGGCCTCACGGCAAGGTGCTAAGAGATTGGGTCACCTAAGGGCAAATCTCCCGTTGAGGAGCACCGTGGGTTTTGTGGCAGTCGGGGAGCAGCATCGTCCCGTGGCTGGGTCAGCGGGTACCCTGCGAGGAGGGGCAGAGCCACCCACCCAAACCAGGCTGAAAACCTGTATTGAACAGGGGAAAACCACCGCACCTTTGTCTGTTACTCGCAGCCTTCCATCTGCACTTTCATCTAATCCAGCCACCATCTCGAGCACTGAAAGCAGAAAAGCATAGAATCATAGAATGTTAGGAGTTGGAAGGGACCTCTGGAGATCATTGAGTCCAACTCCCCTGCCAAGCAGGACCATAGAATCTAGGGCAGGTCACACCGGAACACATCCAGATGGGTCCTGAAAGTCTCCAGAGAAGCAGACTCCACAACCTCTCTGGGGTGCCCGTTCCAGTGCTCTGTCACCCTCACAGTCAAGAAGTTCCTCCTCATGTTGAGGTGGAACTTCCTGTGCTCTAACTTGCAGCCTTCCTACATGACATCTTTCCATGGTAAATGCAATGAAGCAGCCACTGAGGTGTGCATTAGTGCGATCGCGCCAAGGTGACCCGGAGCTCCTGCTGGATGTTAACAACAGTCTTCCCCACTGACCAGCACTCAACAGGGAGCAGGCAGCGCTCCTCCAACAGACACAGCCTTTAGAGGAATATGGTTATCAAAGTGCTTTGTCTACTACAGATTCCCAAATAAATGTCATCTAATTTCCTGGCAGCTGGAGCATTTCTTGTGCCCCTCCAGCACTCCCAGCCAGGCTGGCATCCTGGCGAGCCCCCGACCGAGCTCCTCCAGCACCTCAAGCAGGATGCCAGTGGCAGCCAGGGACGTGTGCACGGACAAAGAAATGCACAAGCAGCATCTCTAAAACCCCGGCCAGAGGAAAACTGCTAACATGTAAGAAAGGAGAGGAGAGAGGTCAGACCCTTACCTGCAAACAGTAAGAGCTGCTTCCCACCCCTGGGACAGGCGATGGGAGCCTCTGATCTCAGCGGGGGGGCCGGCCCATGGAGAAGGTTGGTCCTTCCACCTGTAGATGATGGGGTTGATTGTTTGCCAGCCAAAGTGAACACCCATGAGTATTTTTAAACCCCTAAACCTCAGTTCAGATCAAAATCTGGAGTAATTTCCCTGATTCACACGGGCCTGACCTGCGTTCTCAGAACCACCCATAGTTCACATCCATGTCTGCAAAACTCCGTAGCCCGATTTCCACATCCAGAACTAGAGCTGCTAATGCCCAACAAAGAAACATCGTTTTTTTATAAGCAGGCAATTTATCCTGTGAAGGTTAATGATAGCAAAATGCTAATGATGAGGCTGGTAACTGAGAGCTGTGTCTGTCCATTACTGCAGGTTTCCATCATGCACCCTGAGAAGTATCATTATGCTGAAGAAAACCTCCACCATGTACTAAATCAAAGTCAGACAGATCTGCACCTAAAAAATCCTTTCCTTTGGTTGTTACCTTATGCTTGACTTTACAAGTTTATTCCTTTAATTGCAGCTGCGGTTAAAAATAGCTGAGCAGGTGGGAAATGTCTCACTTCCCCCTTGCACATGTCATCAGGCACGACGTGGACACTTGGGCTACACGACAGCACCAGCCTCCCCCCAACAATAACTAGCGATGACAACATTAATTTACCATCATTTCCAGCAATTCAGTGGTGTCGGACTGAAACAGAGGGAGGCCAGTGGGGCTCGGGGGGATAATTACTGGCTCCAGGACCTCCTCAGGAGCCTGTAGTTTGTTCCCACACCTGATTACAAGCCACACGTGTACCTGAGGGGTGTAAATCCCTCCGTGGGCAGCTCTCCTCCCCGCTCAGTGGTCCCGGCTCATACCACGTGGCTGGAGCAGGGCTTTGCGCAGGCAGATGGAACACAAAGTGCTGCTGGACAGACCCTGTGCCCTCACCTCAGCCCTTCAGTGGTGGTATTTCCAAGGAATCCTACCCACCCACCACTCCCGTGTCCAGGCTGAGGGATTCCTCGGGCAGGGAAGAGGTGGCAGCCCTCAGTTCTGTGGGTCTGATGATGCTGGTAGCACAGGCAATTGCATCTTACTCACAGCTTCTTGAAAGAACAGAGATCGTTTTGCATAATTATGTAAACGATCATCCGTGCAAACAGTTGAAGAGACAAATAAATAGAGTCGATCAATGCTGAAGGACGGGATGCAGCACTAATGAACGGGGCTGGGTTTCAGTGTTCCGGGCTGTTACCAGTCCTGTTGGAGAAGGGAGGTACAACAGAGTGCCCATTCCCGTACCACGGGGAATGATGCTGCCCTTCCTGCTGGGAATTCCTGCAGCAGGGACCCGCTTCCCAGACTCTCAGCCTCCCTTCAGGGCAGTGAGCGTCACGAGGTCCAATTTCTGGACTCTAAGAAGGACGCTGATCGGGGTCTCATCCCAGCCCTGGGCTTATTTCCCAGCCCTGCACAAACTGAGACTCCAAAGGAGCATTAATTCCTGAGCTCTTACAGATGCCGCTGGAGTGAGGGCCACATGGACCCCACAGGTGACCCAGCAGAAAGCGGCTGCTCCAGCCAAGTTATCCCGCACCCTTGGCAGGACCGATTGCCGTGCTGAGGAATTACATTGCCTGGTGTTCACATATTCCAGGGAGCTCTGCCTGACAAACGCCGGACAGCTGCTGCCGTGCGCGGCCCTCTTGCAGGACTGCCAGCGATGCACCGCACGCAGCCGCGCTGGGGTATCGGGAGACACGGCAACGATGAACCCCCCCAGCTGCAATGATAAAGGAATGAACTAGCGTTCAAAACAGACAAGAAAGAGGAGAAATGGAGCCAGGCGTAACACAGAGAGCTTCTGTTCCCTGGGCTTTGGCAACCCTTCTAAAGGCAGCCCGCTGTTCCCAGTGCCCTTCTCGCTTTTCCTTTTTCGTACATCCCAAATGTGCTACGAGCATTTTGAGAGTGGTCAAACCTAAAGCTGCGTGCTCAGCACAGCGCACGATAAACGTGCTTGAGCAAGTGAGAGCGTGCACCAATTTCACACTAATTCAGGGATAAGTAATGCACAGTCACTCTGAGCCTCTGGCGCAGCTTGGCCAATGCCCTCCCTGGTGTCGGCGTGTCCGGAGGATTAAACGCACAATCCGGCGTTAGCCGGGTCAGAGCCACGGCTTCTGGTGGACAAGGGCAATTCCTCGGCTTTCCTTTACCGGCAGCACCGCCTGCCTGTTGTGCCGCAATTTCACCTGGGCCATTTTTACAGCCTGTGTCTACTTTCAGAGCTTGGTTGTTCTGTACTATTTTGAGTTTGAATTGCTGTTTAAAGCATGCCTTTGTATTAATCCTTCAGCTATTGAGATGTATCTCTGCTGGGTAGGGGAGGCACAGTAAAACTAATTAAACAACATCCAAGAGATTCAGCAGCGCCATTTATTACTACTACAGAAATACATTAAATGGCAAGGAGCTGCTCTTTAAGAACCCTGGCAAAGGGTACACAACCAGCTAATTTTTCCCATGGTGGACACAGGGGAGCGAGCAGGATCGTGGACAGAGCCTGCTCGGCATGGCCACGCCACCGCGCAGGGGTAAGGGCAGGCTTTGAGCAAGGACACAACAAGGGAAGGGGATGTTTGACAAAATCTGGAGTCTGCCCAGCTACTGCACGAGGTCCGCACGGTGTCTGGGGCCGCAGCCGCTCCCCCCAAGCCCGGAGTCTGCCAGTGAGCTGGGTACGGTGCAGTTAAACCGGTAATATGGAGCAGAGGGTGTCCCGGGCTGCTCTGACCTGCTCCCATCAAACCTCTTTGTCACTGCCACCAACACTTAGAGGAATAAAACCAAAAGAAAGAGAAGGGGTAGATGTTGAGGAACGCTGTTGAGAAAGACCTATGTGATAAAAACGTGCGATTCTATGCAGAAACCTACCGGATTTCACAGAGGGTAATGAATTAAATGAAGTGGAAAGCATGGCATGAACTGGAGGCTTGTGGTACTGACTAATGTAATTAACCTCTATTGAAATAATGAAGCCTCCTAATTTGTGCCACATGAGTGGCACTACAGAAAGGGCAGGTGAGAGCCAGGCCCGCACCGGCCATGGGCGGGAGGTGCCGGATCACACCGGGCTGCTCCCGCATGGCACTGGGCTCTTCCTCCGCTCCACATGCTGCTGCCCAGCCAGTACCAGAGGTTCAGCTGGAGACTTGGGCGGCTTCTGCCACAGACCCCAGCACCGACGCGGGCACCACACTGCAGGGAGCAGAACCCCGTGCATGGTCAGCATTGCCCGACCAGCCCCCGATCAGCATCTCAGGGTGGCTTCTCAGACTTTGTGAGATATCAGAGCTCATGGGGAGAAGCAGGAGCACCCCAGGCTGCAAGTCCCTGGGGTTGTCCCTCAAAGCTCGGGTCGACCGCCTCCAAAACCCCTTTTGCTAGTCCTGGTGTGCCCAGTCTGAGCAGGATGCTGCGCTATGGCTCTGCCTGCGGCACAGGGGGAATAAACCACACAGTTTTAGGAAGAAAAAGATCATGATCACAAATATCCCACAAAATGCTGTGGCTCTTTCCCCTCGGACTCAACCTGTGCCCTCATAAACTGTGGCATTTTCCTTCCTTCAGCAAGGGATACTTTATGCCAGTCACTGAAGCAGGGTTTTGTTGTCTCTAGTTATTAATTTACTTTTATTGGCTGCAGTGCCTTTCCATGTTTTATTACCCAACAGCTCACACTAGTGGAATGGCTTTTCTTTTAGGCTGTACATAAAAACGTTTGACTTTCCCCAACGGGCACCAAGGACAGGCAAAAGTTGCAGCACGAGACGCACCCTCCTGCCATCCCATCCCGGCAGCACTCAGGGGGCACAGCACCGGGACTCAGGTTGGTACCCTGCCGCTAACTGCCCTTTTGAGCCAAGGAGAGGCAGACGAGGCTGGCAGGTCACTGAGTAAAGCGTCACCACTTATAAAGAGTCATCACCACGAGTAAAACAAGGCCTGAAACCCAAGGCTGTTGCTGCACATTCACGTCTCCCTTTTTACACCAGTACCGTCACTACAAACTCCCCCTCGCCCCACGGGCCGCGCGAATGGCCTGCAGATGCCCAGTGCTGGTTTGCGATGCAGGGACTGCTTCATTTTATTGATGCTGGCACTGCAACCACGGCAAAATGTAAAGCGGACGATAACAACAGGGGTTTGCTGGGGTTTTTTGTTCTGTTAGTTCTCTTCATCACTCAAAGGGGCTTTTGTTCTTGGTTTCCCTGCCTGGATAGAAGATTCTACTCTCCCCCTCCTCAAGAGTTGGTGGGATCCACTGAATTTGGCTGTCTGCTGAGTTTGTTTCCCTGCTAAAGTCAGGCTGGTGATGGGAGAAGCATCACAAACTCTGAGCCCTTTTTCCCTCCTTTCACTGCTCAAGGCATACAATGAAAAAAGCATAAAGTCTAGATTGATTTTTTTTCTTTCTGTCCTAAAAATATGCTCTGAAACGCTTTCCTTGTCAAAGCGTCGCTCTCTGCAGCAAGGCACATTTTTCCTCCACAGCAATTATTGCAATCGCTGCTATTAGATTGATTGTGAAAACCCAATAGCATCACACAAGGTACCAGCGATACTGAAATACCAGGTTCCTTCACTGCTCCTGAATAACCCCTCCCCGCCGTGGTGTCACATCAGGCCGGGTCCTGCTGAAGTTGGAACAACAGGGAGGTGGCAGGATTTTTAATTTTTTTTTGAGAAAACTGGCACCTGAGATGAGTCCCCTGCACAGACACCCATTTGTGCTCAAGTTAAAAATTAAAAACACCTTAGGTGCTTCACTGGCTCTGGAGCCTGACAGGAGATCTTCTCTGCTTCCCAGGAGCTGTCGGGAATGGGCATCTCACCCAGGTGATGGTTCAGCAGGGCAGGGAGAAGGTCCGTGGAAGCTCTGTCCCACTTCCCACCCCCTTTTAGGGCTTTACTGGCCCCAGCTGGGAGCAGCAGCACTGGGGATAAGTTGGGCATTGCCAAGGTGAGGGGCAGAGCGGGCTCCGGCAACGCCCAGTGCTGCTTCTGGCACGCTAATGAGCCTCATGCCAAGGCCGGGTAAGCACATCGCTGCCAGGGCCGGCCGACTGTTGCTAAATTAATGCAAAAGGCAGTATAAATTCTAATTCACTGCATCCCTGTCAGCTGCGCCAAGCAACACAGCTTCTCTCTAAATCTGATTATAGCTCTGTCACCACTGAAGATAACTGGGGGACAGGTCATTAGTCTTACATCAAGTACAGCGTGTATTTTTCTCAGTCATATTTACTTTAAGTTCACAAAGAAATAAATTAAGTTTACAGCGATATCCAACCACTGTTGTGAGAAGGTTAGAATTCAATGGAGCAAAGGAAAGGCTGAGCTCTCTCAGGTGCCGGCACCATCTGATCCTCCCTTTCTTGCTCGGCTTTAAGTGATTTTCCCAGTTCTGCTGCTGACCACAACAGAGTTCCCAGGAAGAAACTCAGGAGAAGTTGGGCTCATCTCTGCTCTGCTGAGCAACCCTCTGTGAGCGGCACTGAGAGAATTTGAGAGCTTGGCCACGCTGGTGGGTACTGAGCTCAGGCAACTCATACTCGTCTCCTGTGCTCTGGCAGGAGCCCAGGCTGTGCACAGCTCCTCTCTCACCTGCATCATGGGACTCTTCTATCTTCTGCAGACTCTTCTATCTATCCCACATTTATTTCAGCCCATTTCCTGCTCCAGCCTGCAGCCTTGTGATAAGGCACCACCCAGGCTTCACAGCCCAGATTCCATTGTCTGTGCTTCTCCTTGTGCACTTAGTTGCCACCTTGCTCAATAAGAGGTTGGGTGTTTTTGGCCGAGGGTTTTGGGGCCTTGTTTTTTGAAGCACAAAGCTGGTGGGTTAATTGCAAGGGGCACAAAGTCCTAATGCCAGCAGCAAAGTAAAAAGCCTCAACACCTTTAGAAAGTCACACACTCAAAAGCTGTGCAATGATCTGGGACACAAAGCTTTCTTCCAGCAGCCAGCCCTTGCTGCATACTCATCAACAAGGGGTTTCCAAAACAGCCACCACGGCAGGGATGGCCAGGGCAGGGTACACAGAGGACCAAGCAGAGCAGCTCCCGTGGCCGTGGCTCCAACACCCACGACCTCACCGTGCACCAGGGGCACGACGCCAGCAAAACACACTGCAGCGAAACACACCTCCTGCCTGCAGCGAACCCAGACCACGACCAGGCAGCAACCAACCAGAGACCAACCAGTCCTGTCCAACATGACTCTGGGGAGACACAGCCTGGAACAGGAGCTCCTTCTCCCCCTCCCACCTGTCATTCGATGCCCAGTGCTTCCTAAGGAACCCCCTCCCTGGGCTCGCCGCTAGCAGGGGTCTCCAGAGCAGGGGACGTGGCGTGGGTATCACTCCCTTACCCAGGAAGCCAAAGACCTGATGTTTGCACTCTCTCATTACTCACTTCTGCAGCAAGATGTCATGTCTTGGCAGAAGCAAACAGGGACCTGACCCAGTAGTGCATCTGAAAATCATTTGGGTCTCAACTGGTTCTTCTTCCTAGTTTATCTCTGGCTGCAGAGCTGTATAAGTAACAAGCTGAGGGTTTAAAAATCTTTGGGAGTGATAACCAAAAATCTCTTATCTTTGGCATCTCCTGCTTAGCCCTGTGAGGGTGATAGTTCTTATGTGCACACAGCAGCAAGAGGTTTGAGAAAGCAAGTGGTAAATTCCAGGTTTTGGGACAGTGAAACACAGTTCAGCCAAAAGGGGTTGCCAGAGAAGTTTGTCATCAAGATCTGCAGCACCAGAGGGTTATTTACATTTAATCTGCACAAGAAAATATAACTGAACTTACTACAACAGCTCCCCTGAGACGCATCTCGCTGCCCAACGCTTTGTCTTTGTCTCTGTGCTGAACTCAAGGGTGACGAGAGAAGCAGGGTCCTGGCTGACCTGGGTGCACCAGCATTCCGAGGTGTCTGACCAACGCCTCTGATTTGTCACTGGATTGGCTCTCAGATTGTCTCTGGCGCCCAGGATCCATCGGCCGTGGGATGGATGGTCCATCTCAAGGACTATTCCTGTTTGTTGTGATTAGAACAAAACCTGGGGTACTGGGGTCATCTGGGCCTGCTCCGAGGCAGCTGCACACACTGTGCCGGACAGGGGCTGAGGCTTCTGCCCCAGCTGAGACAAGCACCCACCCACCTGCAAACACCACCGAGGGACGGTGCGCACTGGGCTTTAAAACTGAATCTAGAGCAGTGGCTCCTTCACCAATTTACATTCTGGTCAAGCCCTGTGACGATGATGCTGGAGACATTTAATGAACGCAGGTGAATACAGTCCTGCCTGCGTAATTTGCTTCTCCCTGGCTCACGTATCTATCATTTTCCCGTAGTTTGTTAACAATAAGCATCCACATAATTCATTTCTGTAAGGACAACACAGAGTGTTATTAATGTTTTGTTTCCCTTCACGTATATGTCAGGCGTTTATTGAATACAAACTTGAATAAGCAGGTGCCCTCCAGAAATGTAAAGCAGTATTTCACAGCAGACAAAGCGCAGGTGCTGGTACACTTGGAGCAGTTTTGCAGCATCAAATGCCATCAATTGCATATAAATAATGAAGTGGTAGGGATACCACCTCACAATTAGAAATGACGAATACCCAATTCCAACGCTGGGACATATCTGTCACATGCAGACCATCCCAACACAACACTTTATATTTGTTTTCTGCTAAAACTTGTGCTGACACCACAAGACCCAGGCTCTGCTGAGCCCACTGCCAGCTCCCAGGCGTGGAGAAAGCTGCTCAGTAGCCCAAGCCAGGGCAGAGCCATGGAGGAGGATGCTCTTGAGCATCCTCAAGCCAGCATGTGCCCAGGTGGCCAAGAAAGCCACCAGCACCCTTGCTTGGATCAGCACTAGTGTGGCCAGCAGGACCAGGGCAGGGATTGTCCCCCTAGACTGGGCACTGGGGAGGCTCAACCTCGAATCTTGGGGTTAGTTTTGGGCCCCGCACTCCCAGAAGGACCTTGAGGGGCTGGAGCGTGGCCAGAGAAGGGCAACAAAGCTGGGGAAGGGTCTAGAGCACAAGGCTGCTGAGGAGCAGGTGAGGAACCTGGGAGTGTTGAGCCTGGAGAAAAGGAGGCTCAGGGGAGACTCTCTTGCTCTTGACAGCTCCCCAAAAGAAGGTTGGAGGCAGGTGGGGTTGGGCTCTTCTCCCAAGGAAGATGTGACATGACAAGAGGAACAGCCTCAAGTTGCACCAGGGGAGGTTGAGGTTGAACAGGAGGAACGATTTCTTCATGGAGAGGGTTGTGAAGGGCTGTGCCAGGCTGGGCAGGGCAGTGGTGGAGTCCCCATCCCTGGAGGGGTTTCCAAGCCGTGGAGATGTGGTGCTGAGGGACATGGGTTAGCGGTGCCCTGGCAGTGCTGGGGAACAGTTGGACTCAGTTAGCTTAAAGGTCTCTTCCAACCAAAATGATTCTACAATGCCAGGGCTTTCACACAGAGGCAGCTCTGGGTGTGCTACTTCTGGGGTGCAGGGGCATTCCCCCACCTGGGGCATGGGAAGATTTCCACAGAAGGAGCTGCCCGGCTTGTCCGGAGCTGACCATTGCTCTGCAGAAGGAGGGTGACCCCCAGCACTGCCAGCACACCTGGAACCCCTGCGGTGCCGTAACGGTTGGTGTTCTGCAGAAGACGCTCTTTGTCTGTCAAGCCTTAGGGACCCCCAGGCCTTGGATGCACCCCCCGCTCACAGCTCCTTGGAGAGGAGCCGGTGCCAGCCAGGAGCCATCTCCTGCCCTCCTGGCACCCACGCAACTGAAATTGTGCTTGCAAGAAAAAACACGAGTTACAACAGATCATCGTGCTCCTCCTTGCTGGGAAATTTTGATCTTTCTGGTATTAGACATAATAGGATAATACTCCAAAGATTTCTTTGCCTCTGGCTTTTTTTGTTTAAGGTTGTTGGTTTTTTGTTTTTTTTTTTTAATACTTTCCGACTTAAAACAGATACAAACCCTGCTGGTAAAACCACACGCTTTGTAGGCAAAGTAACGACATTGTAGAGCACAATGCTGGAAGCCTTTCGAACAACCCCTTTTGTGTGTTCAGGGGGACAGCACAATAAATGCTATGAATATATACATATTTTCCTCAATTTATACATATTTTCCTGGTGGTGAACAACAGACTGTTAGCCCACAATGAGAAGTCATTTATTAGGAACGACAGGAGGAACGATGCTGCCTGTTAAATGAATATGTATCTTTTACACCACTGCTTTGCAGGCTGAGGTTTTCTTTCAGATGTTAAAGAAACTACCACAGAAGAAGGTGCACTTCCATCTCCTTTGAGATGATTACCTCATTTACTACACAAAAATGTAAACTGTCCCAAGAAGCCATTGGGGCTTCCCCAGATAACTTCTTAAGTTTCTCTGATCTCGAGCAGTTCTCGGAGGGATTTCCGTATCTGGTTGAGAAAGCATCTTTGTCATACACCTGTTATGTGGAATTCACTTCTGCATCTGCCCCACAGAACCAGAGGAATTTGGGAAACTGAGCCCCTTAACTGACAGTGGCAACACATGCAAACACAGTATTTTCATTTCAACGAGCCATTAATTAAAACGAGGAAGTGGCATGAACTGCAGCAGGGGAGTCCGGCATCAGCAGGGAAGAAAGGGATGTTTTCTTGCTAACTAAAGGCTTTCCCCATTTTGTGTTGTTTTTATCTACTCAAACGTATTTTTAAATGCTGTGAGCTTTAAGTGAAGAAGGACATCCAATAAACATCAGGAAAACTTACAGAAATAAGCATATTCCAGGAAGATAAAACCATACACAGGTGATTAATAGCACCTCAGCTCTTTAACAGATGCACCTAGAAGGCAATGGGGCAGTTGTCTCAGGCTGTATTTCCTCATACCTTGTTTTCTGCTGCTGGTTTTTTGAAGTCATGCTTTAAGTCATGTTTTAGTCATGTTTTATAGGTTGGTAAATGGCGCAGTTTCTTGGCTTCCTGCAATTTTGCCTTTCACCTGCACCACCCTGCTGCAGACTGCAGCAAAGCAGCCTCTGCCGTGGTACAGACCTTCTGTACCTGTACCTATAGACATCTCCCGTACCTATAGATACCTCCTGTACCTATAGATATCTTCCTGAGTGTTTCTCCAGGAGAAAGGGGGCAGATGAAGGACCATCCTTAGACAGTTACGCTGGACGATAGCTTGAAGGGTCTCAAGATCTTATGGCTATAAAAGCTCTTGAAGTTGCCCTTAAACCTTTTCATCACTTAATGGATTAGAAGAAGGCTGTGTTAATGGGCAGGACTGACATTTAGCTTTGAGCATAACGAGCCCTTGGACGGCTGCTCCTTCTGCACAATTAAGGAGGCAGCCCAGCCCGATGGCAGCTCGCTCCACGCTGCCTGCCAAGGCTCTCGGACATGGAGCAGATGCCGTATGTTGGTGAGGCAGCTTCTCTGTGCTGCCTCCGGGCAGGATGTGACCCACCCCAGAAAGCAGCCTCCAAGACGTGCTGGGGACAGCCTGGAAAGCATCCCCGGCATGGGGCTGGACTATCACCTGGCTGTCACCGTGCTGTCACTGGCATGTCTCTCCAGCCGTAATAGGGAGAGATTTCCATCTGCTCCCTGGGCACCACACCAGCGCTCGCCCCGCACGCAATGCTAATTATCAGCACAGACCGATAAGCGTAATTAGAACTGGGAAAGTAACAAGGTATTACAAGTGACTCCTTATCGGGTAAGTACAATTCTTAAACCTTTGATGTGGACAGTTTTACAGAATTGGTAATTAACTTTGGCAAAACGTGTCAGAATTTGACCAGCCAGCATTGTACCTCTACAGGAGACCTTGGAAACCCTCAGGAGCAAACCCTCCTGAGATGTGCTCATTGGGTATGCACATACTGGCCTCCTCTCGCACAAAGCACAAGCAGGAAAGACAAGTGATGGACAAGACAGTTCTTTGTCCCCCTGTTTTGTGCCTTGTCCATGGCCCAGAGACATCTCTCCAGGGAATAAACTCATTTGCAAGCAGATGAGAGTACTGGGGAGATGGATAGGCATACAGGAGTCTGTTCCTGCAGAAGAATTGTGCTTGAAGAATAATTAAAGCAGTGAAAAAGTTGCTGCTAATAAGAGAAGCTTCCAGTGTCAAAATCCCAGAGCAATCCAGCCAAGTGACAAGCAGTTTTCAGAGAACCACAGACAAATTTGTTTTCTTGAAGTATATCAACTTCAGCAAACACACTTTTCTCATTAGTAACCGATAAGGGGGCTGAATTCAGTTCAACAGAAGGTGGTAAGGGCTCAGGCAGCAGTGAGGACACCAGCAGAGGGTTCACACAAGGCCGGAGAGACTATGGAAAGGGCAGAGCTGATGTGTATTTTCCTTTCTAGATGTACCCAGATGTTTTCAGGGCTTGCACCCTACTGCTGAGCCAGGTACGATGCTAAGCAAGCTGGAGCAGCTGGAGCTCTCCTTTAGTCCCTGACAGACACAGACCCAAGAAACTAGATCTTGCGTATTCTGCTGAGCGGGAGTTTGATGCAATAACTAAAATGGATACACTTTTTCCAGCGCTTGGTGAGCTTTTATTCCTTAATAACTATTATTTAAACGTACCTCCCCCTTTCACACTTTTTTTATGGAGACACAAGATTTCAGTGGCACAGCCCATACTTTTCTCACTTTCTGCAGCGACAAACCACCCGAGTGAGTCATGACGGGAGAGTGCACGATCTGTTGGATAAATCACTGACGCAGGCAGACGCTCTTACAGAATAATGTTGGTGCAGCTGCTCCGAGGTTACCGAGCCTGAGAGGCCATCAGCAGCCCTGACACGTGGCCCATTTCTTACATGGGAGAAGCGCAGCGTTCGGGGTAAAGCCAGGAGGAGGTGAGCAGTAAGGAATGAGCCGCTTCGGCAGCAGCTGCTGCGCAAGGCAGGGTATCGATTTCAAGATGATGAGAAAATTAAGAAGGATGATACATTTTATATTATTGATCCTATCTATTAGTAATAACCGTGGGTCGCTCCATCCTCCCCAGCCACCCCCTCTCCCACTGCATGAGCACATGGGTCTGCACAGAGAGGCCAGGCAGCCTTGGAGAGCTTTGCTCCTGTGGCCACCACGGACGTTTTAGGTGAGGTGTGACTCCCTCCGAGAAGCAGCAGGCCTCCCCTTTTGCAAGAAAAACAGTGACTAAACTAAGCAGACCGTTGCCATCACTTTTGCATGCAGACCATTACTCCAAAAGGTTTCTCACTTGCTGGTCAGGAGCAATTTCTCCCCAGGGTCAGCAGGACAGGGGACAGCATTCATGGAAGGGTCTTGGGCCCTGCAGCTGTGGCTTACCAGTAACAGAACAGTTAAATACCTTCCAAATCTAGAATTATAATTATTTGACAACTAATATGGGAGCTGCCAGAGCTGGCCCAGGGGAGAGGGATCTCCAAGATCCCTCAGCTTTAACTGAAATTCTTTTGCTGTTTTGGAAACTGTGCAAGTTACTCTAAAGAGCAACTTCTGAAACTATTAATCAATGCATTTAGGCAAGAGTACAGACAACAAGCCTGTAGCAGGAGTGGTGATAGCACATTATCCATATCACCCTTGGTGCCAGATGTGAGGGAGCAGCCCATGCTCGCACACAACTGGAACACGAGGAGGGAAGGTGGATGCTGCTGCACGTCCCCATTTCAGCTCTTGGCTACCCAAGCCCCATCACATGGATGCTTCTGCAGGTGGCAGTCCCAGGAGCATCCTCCCACTGCCACAAGCCACAGCTCAGAGCTGCCCCTCCGCATTTCCCTTCACTAGCACAAATCTCTCACATCTATTCCTCCCCAGTCCTCTGTGATTTGGTCTCATTCGGTCTGATTATGAGAACTGAAACTTGGGCTTATGATGGAGTTCAGATTAGAAAGCAAGTCATTTGTGAATGGCAAGGTGATTTTATGGGTTTTTTAAAACATATTACAAGTTACAGTTCACGCACCATGGTTTAATTGCATCTGCCCTCCAGCCTTTCAATTAAAAATAAAACAGAAACCAGCGCTTTCAGAATGGAAATGAGAACAAGAACAAATTCTCATAGAGGCAAACGCTGCTTTTGGGGAGGAAGAATAATTATTGCCAAAGATATAATAAAGAGGGAAGGAGTATCGTTCTGCACTATATCCAAGGGCCAAATTCAAGTTATTCAGACCTTTCAGAATGAGGTCACACCATCACCGGAGGCAAAAATGAAAAGTGCCTATTATTGCAGAGCTCACGGATCACATTGTTTTACCCGAAATTCTGAGATGCAATGGTGAAAACCCTGAACTGTGGAGAATTCACATTAATGATTTTAGGGTACTTTCTCTGGAATCCTGCTCCATGACTTCACTGACCCCCGAGAAAGGGTGAGCAGACTCACACCTGCTGAGATGCTTCGCAGCCATCGCCTGCGTGCGGGAGCAGGCACGGCAGCAGCACACATCCCGGCTGCACGGGCAGCCACAGGCACCTACCGCACCTCACCAGTGGCCAAGAGAAAGGAATACATTTCCAGGCTACAGAAACGAACACCTTCAGGACAGATAATGAATAAATACCAACTGTGAATAAATAACCCACTGCTATTTCCCAAGGGATCTTCAACTCGCATTCCTGCCTCAAATTTACGCAGTAGAAAAATAAACCTACAGAGAGCTCGGTGCAAAACACCAAATTCTTCTTACTCCAGGTTGTCTCTAGTTACTTTCTACCACCTTGCTTGGCAAGAGACTGACTTCTGATCAGCGTTTGCTTGTCCCAGGCTTTGCTGCCATGTGCACCTCCATATCAAGGGCCCTTTTTCCATCCCCACCAGCTGCTCTTTCCCCGGCTCCAGAGACACTGAAGTCCTCAGAGACATGCTCCACAGGCTCATAGACTGACAACAGCTCCATAATTCACCTCCTTCCATTAAATACACCCCTCAACCTGTTAATGTACCCCCTGCCTCAGGCACCAACTTCTGGAGTCAAGAGGAAAAGAGAACCAGCAAACCAAGCCTGTCAACACATTGCCTTCATTTCCTTTGCCCCCATCCTGGACACCTTTGGAAGCCAGCAGCTCCAGACACAGTATGAACCACCACATCTCCATGAGGAAGCCCAAGGCACAAGGACATTTCTAGTCTGGCTGGGGTGCCCCAGGTGCCAGCCGTGAGCTCTGCCTGCGTGTCTAGGCGCTCAGCTTAGGGCTGAGGCTCTCACCTTACACTTGGAGAGATGATTGTGACCCAAAATCATGAAGTCTTGTGGCCCTGAATATTAACAAGCATAGTCCCTGCTACAGCTCTGGAATATTTAAAGAATTCTGATTGTACCTTCAGATAAATTATATCACACTTTCTGCAGAGCTATGAATAGAAGATATTTTCGTAAGAAAACCAGGAGGGAAGACACCCATTCTTGCTGTATGAATAATGCATGCCATCCCAAACCTAGCCCTTGTGGAGAGAAATAAGTCACAGCGCAGAGACTGAGAATAATCTCATACAAATGACCTTCTAATCGTGCTCTCCAGCCCCTTGCTCTGTATCCAATTTTGCTCTCATTAAATATCTTCAGAGCATTAACTTGGGACTTCTCTGCACTACAAAGCAATCACCTGGAGGGATGCTCCCATCTGACCGCAGGGCTCTTCCCACGTTCCATCTGGCCGAGCCACATGGGACCCCCCCCAGCTTCTCTGGGAGAATATTTTGACAGCCAAGGGAGGGCTCAGAGGTCCCCAACCTCCTGCAATAAGCACTGCAGGGAGCACAAAGGAGTGGGAGCCTGAGCTGCCATTCCTCAAGCTGCAGCTTCCTTGTGTCATCCTGGATTTGTCCTCGAGGTTTCCCCACAGCCAGGGCTGCACCAACAACTCTGCAGCTCATCACCACAGCCCAACATTATCCCAGCTCCTTCCCAGCCTTCAGGGATCTGCTCCACTTTGTTTGCATTGCTGTCAACAAGCTCATGCTGAACATGTTCCTTTGCCTATTTTTTGATGTTTTTCCTGCATTAACAAAGCTGCTAAGGGGGCAAACAGGAGGAATCCAGAAAACACAGTTGGGCAGCTTGGGATCTGCTCCATCGCAGCAGAAAATGCTGACCAGGCAATCAAGCCCCCAGCGCTGTCCCAGCACCTCTGCCCTGGTGCTGGCGAGGCGGGAGCAGGAGGTTCTCCTGCTCTGGGATGCGGCCACATCCTCCCATCCGAGTCCTCCTCGCCGCAAGAAAGCATGACAAGGACACCGGCAGCGTCTGGAGAACAGACAGCTGCTCTCATCTAGCCAAGTGTGGTTAATTAACACAGGAGGTTTAATTAGCTAATATTTCTAAGGAGCTTTGAGAGCCTGAGGTGAAAGACACCAGATAACTGCAAAGCATTATTATTACGTGTTGTAGGAAGTAGTTTAGTGCCATTGGCTTTCCGCGCAGCCTCTCCCCTTCTCTCACTTCTTCATCCTTCTATTCCACCTCCCCAGCACAACGACCTCCTCAAACCCAGCATTTGTCCTTTGCTCCCGCTCCACATGTAGCTGTCTGCATTCAGCAGCCACTTCCCTGCCAGGGACTGTGCCTGGTGCTGGGACCAGAGTTGGGGGGGTCAACAATGCAGGACCCCCCTGGGAACATGGGGCACAGCGGGCACTGCAGCACGGGCACCCTGAGAAGCATCACCAGGATTCGCACTCCAGTAACAGAGGTCTCAGGGTTGGTTGGAATTTTTTTTTGCTGCCATTAATACGTGCTTAAGCCACAGGGAGCTTCTTGAGATGAACTCACTCCGTTTCTGGTGGTGACAGGGGGAATTCATTAAACAGGCACTTTCCCTCCCCCCCCCCCCGACTCAGCACCCAGCGGGACCACGCTGCCAGCACCCATATGGGCTTCTCTTCAGACCACTTCTCTGTAGAGGAGGCACCAGGGTTGGTAGGACTGAGACAAAGGGCAGCAGCTTTCCACGCAGCAGGATAAACCCATCTGGAAGTTAACGGGGCCCAGGGAACATGAGTGTTAAAGGATCACAGGGGCACAGACCGAGCCAGGCTGCAGAAACTCATTTCGCTGCATGGACAAGTTTTAGACGGTAGATTTGCAAACTTTGATGCCCAGAAATCAGTAAGCATTAATGTCTCTCTCACACCCCAGCTCATCTCAAATGGAGAAACAACCAGTGACTCCCAGTCCCTGCATTTAATCAAACCCACGCTCAGGGTCCATGCGGTGCCGGAGGCACCGTCCGTGTGCGGGGAACTCTGCTAGAGACCGACCAGTGCAAAAAAACCAAACGCTGAAAAAGCTGTGCCAAAAGCAAGAGCCCCTGCTACAGGCAGAGTGTTGGCAAACAGACCCACGTCAGAAGAAAAACAAATGAGATAATTTAGCAAACATTAAAGACATCTGAGCAAAGCACTTCTAATTGCAGAGGAGAGGCCAGGAGGAGACACAAAACTAGCTGCAAGAAGGCGACCAGAAACACGTGGGTTTGCTATTTAAGATAGTTGTTTTTCCTGCAAAACGCACAGAGGGATGCAGCACTGGAGCTGCTTAACTCACATCACCTGCCTGTCACTCCAGGGAGCAGAGAAACAGCCAAACACACCTAGGTCTGCACCCATCTGACTGCACCGATTGTCTGGTACCACCTGGGAGCTTCAGTCTGAAGAAGGGAAGGCAGGAGACACACTAAAACCCCAAAGACATGAAATAATGGAAAAAAAAAACCAAAAAACAAACAAAACCAAACACCCACCCTCCATGGGAATCTACACTCTCTCCAAGGTGCAATTTGCAGCAAAGAGAGCACAGGTTAGACATGGGAAAACCAGTGTTTTAAGGGGGAGAACAAAGCAGCCCCATAACAGACACTCTGCAATGACAAACTCCACAGCCTCTCCAAATCTAAGGGCGTTTCGGACCGCACGCATTAAGGGATGCAGATCAGAGGACCCTGCAGCTCTGCCAGCCCCAGCCTTTTGGATGGTACTCGCCCAGCAGGTCTCGGGGCTGCCCCACAGCCCTGCCCAGGGCTCCGCACAGCCCCTGCCTCCGGGCCACAGCATCCTTCCAGGGCAGGGTGAGGAGACTCAGCCCCTCTGCTGTGATTTTCCTCCTGCTCTCAGGTATTTCTCTACCTGTGCTCACCAAGATAGGATCTCTGCTTATCCTGCTGCCTGTCCCAAGTCAACACTCTGTTTCCCCTCCAAGGACTCTGCAATTTCAGCTCAGCCACCTGCCATCTCCCCTCACACCACCTGCACATGTGAGACTGCCTATTTCTCACATCACCTACACCAAAAGCCGTTCAGATGCAGAGCAAAGAGTCCAATTTTTCCAGCCTCCAGTCCAAGCTCAGTCCACCCTCACACACTCCCTGCCGAGAGGTGATCACAATCTTTGGGATGCTCGAGTGTCTTGCTGTGGCGTTGCAAGAGGTGAGCATCGCTCTGAGTAAAGAGCGGGAGCCCAGTAGCCCAGCTCAGTCCACCAGTTACAACAGGAGCCACCCACGGTATGGACCGAACGGCAGGAGAAGCAATCAGATATTCTGCCTCTGATTGCAATAGGATTTCCTCAGCTGTTCTGTAATTCTTCCTTAATTAACTCATGGTGCTATCAAATGCACTCTCGTGGCTGAGCTGCAATGTCTGTCTGAGGTTCTGCAGCTCATTTACTGATGGTGAAGACAGACAAATTAATAAATGCTCCATACAGGAGTTTCCAAAGGGCTTCTTCTGTGTCTTTCCAGCACAAGCCCAGCAGAATTGCCTGTGCCAACCAGTGCCTACAAGTGCCTGGCAGACAATCTGTTCTGCACGCTCAGGGGAGATAAGCAAGTTAACGAGCGTTTCTTCTCCCAGCTCTGACCGCTGCAGCAATCCCTGGTGAGCCCCGTGCTTCTCTCTCCGGTAACTGAAGTGGGAACTGACTTTATAAAACTGCCATTTACAGCATTTCTGGCAGAGATTTTGGCTGGTTGGGATTGTAAACACCAGTGCAACTATTACCGTGATGTTAAACACGCAACATAATTTTCACAGTTTTAAAGCAAAACCTTCTGAGGTGGCTCATGGCTGGGAAAGCATCTGCCTGTGGTTTACTCTTTGCAGTGACACTGCCCAACTCCTGGGCACTCTGCAGGGGTCATGCAGACGGGTGCACCCTCACAAGGCACCGCCAGCACACGGACCAGGAGAAGGTTCTCAAGGAGCACAGAGCTCTCTGTTCTGCCTTTACATCTATCCAAAGCACCAACCCACACACCAAAGGCTGCCCAGGCACCTGGGCACATCCTTGGCACCTCCACAGACAGCGACCATGGCACAGGCGGTGGGCTTCAGGCGTTTCTCTTTTCCTCTTCGCACCTCCCAGCATGCCACCCATGCTACAAAGCCAAGGCCACCACGCTTGCCACGTCCTGTCCGCAGTCAGGACCAGCCTTCCTCGTTCACATGAGGTTTCATTTCAGCACCCATACGCTGAAGGTACCAGACAAGGAGGACGCCACAAGGCTGGTTTGTGCTCTCTCTGCTAACAATCCTAACAAACACCACTGGGCACAACTTCTGTGCAGCAGGTCCCTGGATAACCTGAGTGGTGAACACTGCTGAGAAATCCTGAATTGTGAGCAAGCCACTCAAGCACAAGTTGTTTGTAAACATTAAAACAGCACGAAAAACAACAACAGCAAAGAAAAAAAAGGCGTTTCAATTACTCACCAAGCCTCATCTGGTCAAGTGCCCTTGTGTCTGTGTCTGCCCAAGACCTCCAAGCGTTTGCTCTCCCCAGCAGGTCGCTGGTTCCTCGTGCTGTACTGCTGGCTTATTAATAAACCCTGGAAGGGCAACACCAGCTCGTTCAGCTCAGCGCCAAGGCCAGGGCTGGCAGCTCGACAGAGACAGCACATCTGTCCCGCTGTGGCCTGGACCCAGGCCACTGCCCCGCGGGGGTCCTGCAGCACCATCTGTCTGCCCCGACAGCAGGGAGAGCAAACACACTTTTAAGAAAACTGCCTGTCTTGGTCCTGGGCTGCTCAGCAGTCTCCCCAGTGCCAGCAGATCAAAGGCTACCCAGGCTCTCCAAGCTCAGCAAGCTCTGGAGACAGAGCTTGTTGGTCACTTGCTCTTCCCAGGTCACCCCATCCTGGAGCTGCCGGTGGGAAGGAGCCTCCAAGACCACAGCTTCAGGACTCTCCATGCTCAGCTGCTCGAAGCACAGCCTTTCACCCCTCCTCACATCGTGGGTCTCACTCACTCTCCCACAGCCCCCTCCCTCCTGCTAATCAGCAGAGCCCTGAAACCTGTGAGCAACTCACAGTCATCACCGTGCAGAAGGAGAGCTCAGCACAGCTGCCACGGGGAGCAGAAACTGCTCTGCAGATCAGACATCCCTGCTAGACACCCAAGAATATTGCTGTTAGGAGCTGAAGAGGAAAATACAAAATATCTACAAAGTCTGCGATTTGTGACTGAAGCATGGGTAAACGCTGGCACAGGCACCAAGGAAAAAACATTTTGCACATTTTGCACCCTGGATTCAGACATGGAGCTGGTGGATGAAACCACCTGGGCCAGTCAAGAAGACATCAGTTACCAGGCACTGGTCACCCCACCCTGCACCTCCCATCCCCGGCACTGGTCCCCAGCCCTGTGCAGGGAACACTGGGCGACGTCACCCAGGTCGGGTCACTGACAGCACCCAACCGTGCCGGGCATGAACCCTTCCTCTGCCAGGCATAAATCCCACAGGCAGCGCTTCCTCCATTCTCCCATCACGTATTCCCTGCAGAGCTGGGACAGATGCAGGGGGTACAAGCAGAGGTCCCATTATAAGCACAAAGGAAACACCAGAGAGCTGCAGGAGGGAGAGGGAAAGGTTGGCGGCTACAGGGTGTCTGAGTGAACCAAACGGGCATCCCACCAGCCCAGGGCATCTCGAGGTGAGCAGTATTTGGCTGGTGGAAAAAAGATGCAAATGAAATAGGTCCCCAAAGAAAAGAAAAATCCAACTGTTTGGTGTAGATTTCAGATTATTTATTTTTAACATTCTTTTTGAAATACACGTCTATGATTGTGCTCACCTCGGAAATGGTACACACACAAATACCCTGTTCCCAGAACAGAAATGACCGCATTGGACAGTCTCATGTACGAAACACACGATGCTGAACGGCAACAGAGATGATTGTACAAAACCCCCTAAACACAACCCACGATGTGCAATTCACATCTGCCGAGTGACAGTTCCAATTTTCTGTCCAATGACAAACAAGAAATGTATTCTAAATCCTGTGAAATTAGGTGATGGTTGTAACACTACTCAAAGCTCCCAGATTTGAAGTAATACATGAGGTTTATAATAACTTACAGGTACCTATTACCTTTTTCCTTCAGACTCTCTAATTTGTTGCCATAATTACATTAAACTGAAGCTGAAGTTCCTCTAGTCTGCATCTAGTTTGACACTTGTTCCTATTTCAGACCCAGAGATGAATCCGGGTGCCCTAAGGCTTGTCTGTTTTCTAACGATGTTGGATACTCTAATAAAATAGTACCATTATTTCACTATGAACTTTAACTAGCCTATATCCTTGGATCATCACTACTACAATACTAACACTAAACTACACAGAACCAATGGCGAGGGTGAAAGCCAAGGGAACCCGAACAACCGTCGCGATAGCTGTGATTACAGCCAGACAGAAACAAGTGAGTAGAAACCTGTGTCGCACAGCAGCTGCCAGCCAGCACCGACCCACCTTGCCATGTGCAGGGATGGACGGATGGACAGGCTGACATCTGGCCAGGGGAAGGCTTGCGCTGGGTTTGTGCCTGTGCTCTGCAGCTGTCCCAGGGTCATTTCTAGCCGGTAACCAGTAGAGCTGGTGTGAGCCTGGACAGATGCGACCCAGAGCTGTAAGATCCAGCTGGGTCTCTGGAAGCATCCCTGCTGCAGCCGTGCTCGCAGGGTTTTTAATTAGCGGGAGGAGCTCCCTTTCTGCACAGCAGCCTATTCCCAAGCCACAGATGTGAATAATCACCAGCGGCTGCCTTTCCTGCCACTGGCCATCTCCATCCCGCCCGGCTGCGCCCAGGACACTGTGGCACCCTCGGTGCCACCCCACGGCAGGGCTGCCTGCGACTCACCCAGCCAGGAGCCAGCCCCTGCGTGGCCGCACAGGCCAGGCTCTGAAGGCTTGCCATCGGAGTCCCAGAAAGAAACGCTCAGCATCTGGTGCTGTTGTGGTTTCCCTTCTGCTGCCCTCACCGCATTGCACTTCGTTATTTCACTGCCCTTCTCCAAGAGCAGTACCAAAAAGGACTGGGGCAGTTCCCGCAGGTGTGAAATAACAGAGCTCCTGTGGGCAACCTCTTTGGATCAAGTGGTATTTTATTAGCATGCTGTCCTCCTTAAAAGACCAACAGAACCCCCATCCCAACCTCAATCCAGTCCCAGATCTGCTGGGCCACAGAGTGGTTGAGGTTGGAAGGGACCTCTGGAGTCATCTCGTCCAGCTCCTGCTCAAGCAGGGCCACCTAGCGCCAGCTGCCTCGAGGGCTTTTGAGTATCTCCAAGGATTGAGAACCCGTCTCCCTGGGCGACCTGTGTTATTGCTGAGTGTGGTTTTGGGGGTGAGAGTGACAGTTGCTCTCCAAGACTAGGCTGGGATGCGCCTGCATTCACCAGCATCCTTCAAAGGAGAAGTGTTACACAAGTGCAAAATAGCACTCGCTGTCGCTGTCCCCCAGAGCATTGGCAGCACGTGAGGATGTGCCGGGGAAGGGCTCTGGGCCAGGCTCCTGTCCCTGCCTTTGTGCAGGCTCAGTGGGGCCAGGGCAGCATCTCACGGGTGAGCTCGGAGGGGACCCTGGGCTGCCGGCCCGTCCCTCTGCGGAGCTCACTCCTGGAAAACACCAGCAGGGTCCTGCCCAAAGTGCTGGGGAAAGGCTGAAGCCAGGAGCAGGGAATAAACAGGCGTTTGGCCACAAAAGCAGAAAGTCTGGGGTTTTGCCACCTTGTTTTCAGAGCTTGTAGGCGCTTACTGGTAAGTGGCCACAGATGCAACGTTTAGGACAACGTTCAAAATAAAGACGGGTTTTACGCTGGTAAAGCAGGGCTGGTCTGGTTTTCCTGTGCAAATGATTTAATAGCTTGGCTTAACGAGCTTTCCAGGTCACATCAGTGCATGCTGGGCTCTATCAGAGGCTTGGCTGATTTATTCTGCCCTGCTCATCAACTGTGCTTCACTGCCCTCTGAGTAAAATCGCTAGAAAAGAGCATGTCACCTCGCCTTTCAGCTCTGTTCTCTAAGGTTTTAGCTCAGTGGTGATTTTGGTTTCCTCTACAAGTTGCTCCGCTTTAGCTCTTGCCATCCGAACCATCCTTGTCCTGCCTTTTCCTATTTGACTCAGTGGAGCAACGTACCACAAATCACCGTCCGATTCCATCAGCGCTGAAGCAAAACACGATGGCCACTCAGGCCCCTCTCAGTCGTGTTCCAGACGATGGATCCTGAAGTCAGCGCAGCCCCACACACAGTCCTCGGGGGCTGCCCTCGGTGCCCGCGCTGGGCAGGAGCCGCGGGGCTCGGAGTGCAGGAGCCGTTCGGCTGCACCAACCTCCACCTGGGATCCAGACGGAATGCTGCAGAACGTTGGCCCTTCCCTCTGCCTGAGTCAAGGCAAAAACTAAACCTGAGAATTTGGGATGGGGGGAAAATTGATGTTTTTTTTTTTAAATTAGCGTTGCCTTTTTACCGAGACTCATTTTAATGCATCACCGCCCTGATGAACCAAAGATCTGCATTAGGAAGTGACTCACTGGGGGGAAGCAATCGAGACAGCACTCCCGGTGATTTAGAGATCCATGATCTCAGCTGGACTCAGGCCAGACCCCTCTAAAGGTGCCTGCTGCTTAAACCTGCAGGACCAGTGGCAGGCATAGACCCGGGCAGTCTGTGCCTCACGCCGCTTTCAAGGGCAGGGGCAAGAAAGAATCCACAGTGGTACCTATTAAAAGAAGAGCCCCACTCCTGGCAGCCCAAACCGAAACGCCCAGTGGCACAAACATCTCAGCCTTCGTGCTCTGCAAGGCCAAACATAAAGGAAGCATCCTCGCAGGGTCCATCTGAGGCCCCCCCACCCCCGGGGCTGCACCACCACATTCCTGGCACTAGCAAAGTTGCTTTTTCATTATTTAATATCATGCACCTGCTCAGTTCCATATGCCCTAACAAAGATAATAATTTCCTCATTAGGAGAAGCTATCGAATCAATAGCACAGAGCTGCGAGTGAATTGAGGTCATCCGTCTGTAAGACCAGCACTACTCTCATTAAAACGTACATGTGAGCAGGACGTTACAGAAAATGCCATTCTGAGCTGGCTTTTCACTACTGCTTCCCTTCGGGACAGAAGGGCCTGTTCTGATCTATTTCTGGACACCAGCTCTCTCCAGGCCTTTGAAAAGTCCCCTCCCCAGCCCAGTGCTTCCCCAGCCAGGTGAGGTGGGTCGTGGCTCTGATGCCTGCCTCAGTTGCCACCGAGGGCTGAGGGCTGCCACATCCTATAAAAAACAAATCAGCGTTAGCCTGGGTATTTGTTGCCTTGGGCTGATAAGGGGTAAAACATCTTTTTTGTATTTTCACGGTGACATTATTGCTATTGTTACAGGCTACAGCGATGCAGTAAGGGGCAAGCTGCCAAACTGCCACATTCTTTGATTCAAGCAATTTCTTAACACACGGACTTGCAGGAGGCTTTCTGCTTCGGAGACTGCAGCCCTCGTTTCCAGGAGTGAGAAAAATCACAAAATATGGGCCTAACTAAACGCCTAAAGGATTGTTTAAAATATTGTTAGATCGGTGAAATAAAGGCTTTCCACAAGAATTCAGTGTGTACTGACAAAGAGCCAGTGTGGCCAAATTTGAACTCATTGAGTTATTTACATTTATGATTATAACAACTATGATTACATAAATGGATTGAAGCTCTGGAGTGAAACTTCCACCCCACACCTTTGCTTGATCTCACTCCTCCAGCCACTTTCTTTACAGTAAATGCTCTGAGGCTTTTTCCTACCTCGTGCTGCTCCCTTTGTCCCGCACAGTCTGCAGCGGTGGCTGCAGAAGCTGATTCCAGATAGCAGCCGTGCTTCTTTTCTTCTGGAGCTGGCATGATTGAAAGCCCCTAATTCTGCGCTGCCTCCCAGCTCACAGATCGCTGAGAGCTCCCTCTTTCAAAATATTGCCACTCAATATTGACGCGGTGTTCACGCGAGCTGTGCCTATTCTGGGCTCCAGTCACGCGCCGGCTGCTGTCGCTTTGCTCGGCGAGCGGGGATGCCCCGGGGAGGGCTGGCACTGGCTTCCCCCATCCTCTGCTCTGCCCAGGAGCGGGGGGACCTTGTTTCTGCTGCAGGAGCTTGGTGCTCCCGCCTTGCTCCTCACCAGGATCAGCAAGGGCAGCTCTGTTGGCAGAGGAGAACGAAGAATCAATCAGTCAATCTATCTATCGATCTATCTATCTATCTATATCCCTGTTCTCCTTTCCAAACACCCTTTACTGTCCTTTGATCCCAGAGTAGGTGAGCATGCTTTAAAATTTAGTGATGCTAAACCTGAACTGACCTGTTCCTCCTAGCTCTGCGGCAGCTCCGCACGCTCCCCAGCACCCACCCTCACCAGCGACAGGGTTTGTGTCTCCTCCAGCCCTGCTCTGGCAGGGACCTACCGCAGCTACTAGTGGAGCCAGGCTGGTGGGGATGAGATTTTTTCCTCTGTTGTTTTTTTTATTATTTCCATTTCCCATTGCTTTAGGTTCTCTTTTCATCTCTCTCCTTCCACTCTTGGCTTTTTGCCTCCAGGCCATTCTCCTGCCAAGACACTGGGGGAGGAAAAGGGAGCACAAAACCAGCACAGAAAATTACCTCCCAAGGCTGAAAGCGGGAAGAGCCCCGAGAAGTGGCTGTGCTGAAGGTCTGTGCCTCTGGAACAGCAGGGAAGAGTCACGGAAGGGGAGAGGAAAAGCAGAAAGAAAACAAGATAAACAATTTCCTCGTGCTGTGCTCTGCAGAAAAGCCACAGGGGTGATTTGGGATTAAGCGTGGAATCCCGGGATGCAGATGGAAGTCCATGGAGCTCAGCTCCTTAGTCACCCAGTTGCACATCACGACGTCGCCCCTTTCCGCAGCCCAAGGACCTGGGACAAGAGCATCGCTGCTTCTGCGGTCTTACAAAGCAAGGGTGTAGAAAGCGCTGCCAGCACAAGGAATCTGTGCTCGCACCTCGTTCCAAGCTATCCCACGAGCTCCTCACGCTCCTCTGCTGAGCGGTACCCGGCTCCTTCCACCCCCAGTGCCCCCGGCACCGCCGCTGCCGTGCAGACCAGGGATGGCTCCGCTGCCACATCTCAGGCACCAGCACCGGGCTGACGAAGCCAACACCGACAGCAGCCGTGGAATGCCAAACTGGAGAGTGAGCAGTGCCTTGTACGTTACTGGCACTTCAACCTTTTGCCATTTTACAGGTCAAAATAGCCCAGCAAAAATGTGATACTTGGGCTAGTTTGGAGCCGTCAGGCATGAAACCCTGTCCTACTCTCCCATTAAACAATCCTTGTTCTAATTAAAAAAAAAAAAAAGATTAATAAATGCATCTGTAGGAGCTATTACGAGAAAAACAAAGGCAGAGATAAAGAATGATAGAGGCAGAGAATGCTAGATCCTAAACATGTGTTTTCTGCAATGTCATTTTTTGTACAATAGATGCAGTTTCTCTCTTGCCTCAGACTGGAAGGACGGGCCTGACAGCCATCTCATCAACGGCAGCGCGTAATAACAGCTCCTCGCAATTAATATGCAAATTGAAATGCACACACTGATTAAAAACATATTAGACAAAGGCTTTTCTCGAAGCCCTGTGAGCATGCTGCAAGGCTCGACTAGAGAGCAGTGGCCCACGGAGGATGCTGCTGATGCTGCTCCCTCGCGAGCACTGGCAGGGCGAACCCAGCCCGCAGCACCAGGCAAGCTGTCCCTGTCCCGGCTGCCCCAGCACAACCTCCAGGACAGGACCTGCAAACGGGGTCCTCCTGGCCAGACTTCCTACAGAGACTCATGAAAATCCACACCCCTGAAAGAGAGGTGAGGATGGACAAGACCATCACGGAGAGAGGTCCAGGATAACTGCTCGGCATCAGCTGCTCATGTGCCTTCAGCACAACCCCAACCTGCAACCCCTCTGCTGAGGGCTATGAAAAGAGGTCCTGGCAGGAGCACGAGCCAGTGGCACTCAGAGATGATTTTTAGGAGTACTGGCAGCATTATGAGATGCACAAAGGTGTCGGGAAAATGAGGATATGATATAGAGAAGGAATTTTATAGAATTTGCTTTAGATCTCCTGTGACTCCGGGTACAAGCAATATGTAGGAAAGTGGTATAAAATTACAGAACATTGCTCTGGCTTGAAGATTCTGCAGCTGTCTCCTGACCCAGCTCCTTAAAGCCAGAAGAACACACTTAGCAAAGATAAATATCACCAGGTTAACAGGACCAGCTCCATCACCCCCATTCTGACACAGAAAATCGAAATTGGACTCGAAAATTTATTCTAGGGTCTTGCAATTGAGCTCAGTGCAGTAATTTACATGGGGAGCACTTTGCAATGTTAATGGGTATTTGCTTTCTCTGCTTGAGATCCAGAATGTTTAACCACCAAGCTGGGTCCTCCCTTTCTCGCAGGTCTGCAACAGACCTGAAGGTTCCCACCAGAGGACTTCCAGCTGGCCACAAGCTGGAGGAACTCCGTGCATCCCGATGGGTGCAGGAAGCTGCCAGCACAGCCGGGAGGAGGAATGCAGACTTTCACCTACATAATTTGAAGATTATAGAAGGTGGTTTTAAAGGTCAGGACTTGCTCATTAAGTTGATGCAATAGGAACTTAACAAAGAAAGTACCACTTGCGTACTAGGAGCATTCTTCCACTGTGATTAATTTCTTTGTATTAAGTAGCATGTCTCACGGTAGAGTCACTTTACACACTGTTGCCATAGAGCTCTATTGCCTTAGCACAAGAAGCCAGTTAAAAAAACTTGTATTATTTGTGCTCTATTATGTCTGAGCATAAACCACTACAGAAAGTTAGTGTCTCACCTCCCGAAACACAACCTAATGTCTATGCACCAGAGCCTGAAGAACTGTGTTAGTATTTGCTACGGAACTCTAATGAAACATGTCTGAAAGATCACAGTTTTGGTGTTAATAATCACATTTCCAGCTGTCTCCCAGTGCCAGCGGCATTCCAGTTAGCACTGCTCCTCAGAAGTGCGTGTGTGGCACGACACAGCCAGACTGTCACTTAATTATCAAGATTTACTTTCTTTACAGACTATCTCGCACAGAATTTTAAGCTGGGAAAATGTCATGGCCAGAAGAGACAAAATCAAACTCTGTACCGTACACATGATATGCATGAAAAAACGCAGAGGATGTTTTGGGGTTTTTTGAATGAAGGAAGGTTAAGCACCCTGCACTCTGAAGTGAGGCCGGGCGATGCGCTGGTTGCCCTGCATCCGCTCTCCAAGGTCTCGCATCCATCTGCGCGCAGCGGTCCAGGCTGAGGTGTGCACCAGTCTCGACACCAGAGGAGAGCATGCGGTCCAGAGGCATTTCGGCAGGGATTGCTGACTTACCACGAGGAGATTTGTCTTTTTATGTCTCGCTTTGAAGGCCTAATGAACTTAGGAAAAGCAAGAGATTAGAAGGATTTAGACACCAAAGCCTGATTGACTAGACCGGGACAATATTGGCAACAAATGCAAATATTGCGCTGCTCTAGTGACTCCGATTCAAAACAGGACGGAGCAGGGGGATGTGACGGGGCATCTCACTCTTGCTGCATGTGCCTCCTGCTCAGCAGGTCTGGTGGCAGGGGACGTGGTCATCCCTCCTGCAGCTTGGACCCTCCTGCTTGCGCACGCCTCGCACCATGCCTGCAGTGTCACAGGACAAACTGCCCACCTAAAAGCTGCCAGAGTGGCATCAAAATCTGGATTTTTCCTCATTAGATGCAGGTCCTCCATCTCTGGGCATCCTCTTAGACCATGCAAGCCACCAACTCCAGGCCAAGCCGGGATAGCCAGGGGAGGGAACAGAGCTGGACAGGCTGGGTTCAACCCAGCTCACTGCAGAGCTGTCTACGCACCTGCCTAGGGAAAGAAATTGCGTTTGTGCTCTAATTAATTTGCTGCAATTAGCTTGTAGTGGTTACATGAGCACACAAGTTGGAAGATTTTTTTTCCTCCCCTAACAAAACCACTTCTGCAGCACCCTGGGTGCACCTGGGAGGAGGGACCACAGGCTCAGGGAGGAAGAATCTGGGGGAAGGAGGCTCAGGAAAGTCAAGCTGCACACGCATGAATGATGTGGCCTATTTCTGTAAATCATTCTCGCCGTAAAGAGGCAGTTTTGTTTCAGAGACACTGGTATGTTCTGTTATTACCCAAAACACAATAAATGAAGCAGCCCCACAGCTATGAAAGCTGAGGAGATGCTTACTCATCTGTGAACAACCCATTCTCCTCCACACACGAAAGGCATTGATGCAAGAGCACAAATTAATCGCATAGAGCTTCTTCAGTATCTTTTGCAGTGCCCAGAGAGTAAACCATCAGATTCAGCAGCACATCTGACCCTCCCCTGCGCAGGACTGAGGGCACGCGCGCAGCCCGGCCGGGGAAGTGGAGCCCCAGGCAGTCTCTGGAGGATGCAGAAGAGCAAAGGTCTCTCTGACTTGGTTCCTTCTCTCCGTTTGGATCCCCTGAGCAACGCAGAGGCCAGGAGATGCTGCTGGCTGTGCAGACCTGGAGCACAGCGCAGGGGACAACCCCGTCTTGCAGACACCTTCCCTCTGCTGGGAACTTTCAAAGGGGAGAAAGCTGCAGAGGCAGGAGCCTCTGAACACAACCGCAATGCTGCGCAAATACCACAGACGGGAGCAAAACACAAGGTACCCCATTTGTATACAAAGTACTTTTTAAAGGCATAACACGAAATCAGCAGAGGTGAGCACACTGCAGGGACACGGTTCTGTGCTGAGCTCCAGAGGTTCCCGCGCTCCCCGCAGCAATATAAAGGAGCAGAGTGATGGGAAAAATCACTTCCAGACAGACTGTGCACTAGAAGCATTCGTAACTTACTTCATTTGTCCCTTTTCTAAGCAGAAGATATTCTTCAAGCCTGTAAGAGCATCCTGTACATCTATTGAAACAAACCCCAGCACCAGCCCGAGCTGCTCGCCCGGGTGATGTGGCCAAAGCTCTTTCAGTGTCCCCTGGGTCACCAGGCACCTGAGCAGGGAGAGTTTTAAGGGCATTACCTGCTACCTTCAAACACGACTGGTGTTTCTCTCCCTTTCCCTGGACCTAAACTAAACCAAGCACAAACCAAACACAACAGGAAAGATCTTCAAAGCAGATAAAGACAGTTCAGCAAAATTTAAAATTCAACATGAGTTTCGTGTCCGTGTCTCGTAGCTCTCACAGCTCGAACTGGCAAGCAGGGGCTTTGCCCCATGATGTCTCTGGCCTCTATCATCACACACGGTGACATTCATATTCATTTCCCCAAATACAAAGATGACCAACAGGATCGCTCTGTTCTGTCAAGTCAATTAGCCCAGCTATTACAGAGATGTAGCACGTCCCTTTGATTAAACACCAGATGAAGACAGAGCACGGAACATTGCCTGGTAAGTGTACTTGCCAACAGACCTCATATGTTATAGCAAAAAAACCCAAACCCAAATCACAGGAGTCTCGTTTCTTCTTAGACTGGAAGGGGTCTATTTAGCCTTCACTGCTAACACGGGATTCTGCAGAGCAACATTTATTATTGAGCTTCCTCCTTATTTAGGAGAATTATTTCTCTTCTGAAGATTTGGAAAGAGTCTTTTAAAAACAGATCTGTTCAGTCTGGGCGTTTAGTTGCCCTCTGTGGGGCAAAAAGAATCATTTCCACAGACAAAAATAGGTTTGTTTCATTAAAAGGGTGACCCCAGCAGCGAGGGATTCCAGAGCCCCAGATGAGACAGCAACTGAAAAGCTAGTTACACATCATCATCCTCGCGAAGGGAAGCCCGAGAAGCTCTCCCTGGCGCTGCTGCCTGCCCCAGACCCGCTCCACTCCAGCCGGCCACGGAGGAGGAACTTCTTCCCACTGCAGGGGAGGATATGAAAAGCAGAACCCTGTCAGCAGCAGATTAAAACTATTTTTCTTCCTCTGGCATCACAAGGTCCCCTCCACAAAAAGCCTGCTCCCACTTCATCCCACGGGCTCATTTGCAAGTAGAGTAGCTTGTACTGAGAGAGTCCTACAGGTACCGGCGCTGGATCAGGACAATTACCTCTTAGATGTGCTGCCTCGTGACTTAACGACTTTAAGTATCGCCTTTTCCCCAGCTGTGGTTCCGCACAGGCTCGCAGCGGAGCTGCCTGGATTTCACACGCGCCTCCGCCGCTCGAGACGGCTCCACCGCACAAGCCCTTCGGGTGTTGCTTCCCTCCAGTGAGACAGATCAAGGTCACTGAGCGCTGCCGACAGCCTCCTCTGCTACAGAGCTTGGTATCTCATGGGCTACCATTCTGCAAATACACAGTAACTAATAATTCCACGAACACATAAAATGACACCGTCCAAGTGCTGTGCCCAAGCATCTCTCATCTGAAACGTGCGGTGCTGTTCAACACCAAGATGCAGAGCGGTAACGCTTTGCTTTATTAAGGTGCAGAGACACAGGTGGAGGACACAGATTAACCATCTATGTACAATGTGTTCACCTGGCAGAAAATTCACAAACCTGCAGGCCATGGTGGTGAGCTGTGGAGTAAATAGCAAGTTTCCAGAGGCAGAGCAGGCAGCAGCAGGTCACTGCCCTTCCTGGAGATGCTGGAGAAGTGGATTTGCACCCTCCTGGGATTCCCAGTAAGTGAACTGACAGACCTGTACACGACACTGCTCCTGTCCAAAGCCACCAGAGACCCTCTGGCTGGGAGCGCAGAAAAAAGAAGCGTCTGTTCTTTCAGAGATGCAGAAGCAGGGAAAGGGCCACAGGCTCAGGAGAACTGTGCTACTACACGTGCATCAAACAACCAGATTGCTCTTTAAAAGGTGCTGCTTCACCTCTAGCAGCATTCACGAGGCAGGTTCACCGCATGCAAAGTGCACTCACCAGGTTTGTGTAGCCAGGCACAGCGAGGTTTGTTTTGCATTGCTCGTGGTACCTGCGTGACACTGGATCGTGGCTATTGCAGCGGGTTAGGTAAGAAACCTAGTCCCTTTGTGCTGACTGCAGTGGAAAAACTAAAATTCTTCTGTTTCTGCTCTCCCCAAAGCCAGTGAGGAGTAAACATGTTCCCTAGAGATGAGAAACAAACTCCTGCAGACTGGGACCTGGCCGGGGTCTGCACACGCAGCGCTCCTCTTGGACAGGTAAGGCTGGCTTGGGGCAATTTTTGATCCCTTCAAATCCTTTGATTTTTTTCCTCCTTTCCTCGCCAGGAGCCATGGTCCCTGCCACAGAGCCCCTGCCTGCAGAGCTGTCAGACCAGGCCCTACGTGGGCAGTGGGACCCCAGCTGGGGGGGCTGCCAGAGACCCCCAGCACCTGGAGGGTCTCCACACGGTCCAGCCCTTAATGCTCCCTGCAGACCTGCCCCTGCCCAACGCTTCGCCTCTCTCTGTGCAAACACGGCTGCGGCACATGGGGTGTTCTGGTGCAGGGAAAGCTTCGCTCCGAGACCTCTGCCCCTGCAGCAGGCAAATGCCGGAGCTCAGCGGCAGACCCGTGGCTTCGGCAGTGAGCAGCTGGGGAGGTTGCGCGGTGCCGGTCGGTGCCTCGGCGGAGGTCGGTCTGCCGTCGGCGCAGAGCCTGGAACGCTGGACCCTCTGTCCTGGGCAGCCCTAGTGCGGAACTCACCGGTGCGGCAGCGCTGGTAACACCAGATGCTGGCGAGGCCTCACCTGACCACGGCTGCGGGTCCCAGCCCGGCACCCACCGCTCGGCCAGGGCAGCTCCGGGAATGCACCATGGTCAGCCTCGGTGTCCTGAAACAAGCCCCTGCACGCCGCCTTTCCACCGTCCCCATCTCTGGTCCTCGCCGCCTTTCCACCGTCCCCATCTCTGGTCCCCGCCGCCTCTTCACCATCTCCCTGCGGCTGCGCAGGTGACGTGCTCGCAGCTGGTGCTACTGGTGCGGGACAGCCTGGTGAGCTCAGCCGGTGCCACCGTCCTTCCCGTAGCTCTCCTGGAGAGATGCCTGCTCCAGGAACCGCAGGTGGGCACAGCAACGTCTGGCTTTGGGTTTGCACCAGCAAAGTCGATAAAGTGAACAGCTTCCATCTAGCCTGCAGGAATCCTACTGGTGGGAACAGGATTTTACGCTTTCATTTTAGTTTTCTTTGCTCAGTGAACCATTTTTTTCCTTTGAAGACAAAGAGGAAAGGAAAAAATTCATCCGTTATAGAATCCCCATGATTCATTTTTTGCTGCTCTTTATGTGTTGACAGAAACCATGCTGGAGAAGGTGAAGAAAGTATGTTTATTTCTGATTGAAGACTGATTACATCACTATCATGGATAATGTACTAGAATAATTTTATAATCTTGGGAGCAATCTAAGAATAAATATGAAAAAGTAAAATACTTTGTTTCCACTGTCTCTGAAGATGAGCGATGATTAAGTGCTGTATTTACAGGATAGTTATCATACTCTAGACTCTGTGCTGAATAAATATTATCTTGAAAGGGTAAAAAAAATCCATCGAAATATTTTAACTCACCACAAAATTAAAAAAAAACAACAAAAAAAATCCATGTATTCGTCCAAAGCGAAGGTTAGTTACATGTTAAGTATTGAATCCACACAGGATCATGGTCCAAGAAAGCGTCCTCTCCCTGCTGACCAGCTCCTCTCTGCAGAAGAAGCCTCGGTGGTTTTCCTTGTCTCCACTGACCAGCCACTACTGGTTCTTCAGGCTGCAAGACAGAACCAAAGCAGAAGTCACCGGCTGCTGCTGTTTGGGGCTCAGAGCTGGTTTCTGTGCCCCTCCCGAGCTCTGCCCACGCGTCCGTCCCCACCGGGCAGCCCCAGGAGCATCCCGCGCCCCTTCCCAGCGGACGCTGCCCGCCCCCCCAGCCTGTCAGCAGCCAAAGCTCCGGCTCTGAAAAAAGGCATTAAGTTTCTTCAGGTCCTCGGTTTGCTCGTGTCCGAGCCTGCCAAACCTGCACAACTTGCCTCATTCGTGATCCAGCGCATCTTTGGCCAATGGGGGGGTTTCTCGTTCAGCGAGCGCTGGCAATCTCAGGTTTGCACCTCAAGAAATCGGTCCCATGTTTATGTTTTACATTAAAATAATCAATCCGTACACCCCACAACACAAAACAAAGTTGCATGAGCTGTTCTGGGGCTTTGAAATTACGATCAGAACAGAAGGTATCAGAGATATCTCGACTTTCACTTACATGAAGAGGGAAGGGAGACAATTTAATCCTATAATGAGAGAAAGTATTACACACTCTCTCTTCACAGGCAGTGTAATTATTCAGCTGCTCCCTGGAACTGAAATAATGACAAATTAAAATGCCTTTCAATTCCATCTACCTCTTATAACTATTCATCTTCTGGAGTTATGATCACTCTAAAGGCTTCTTTTTATTTTAGGCATCAGCCACTATACGTTACAGAAAGCACATGGAAATTGTTACCGCTACCAATAAAAGCTGCAGTCATCAAGGCAAGAGAAAAATCATTTGGCTTGGTTGTAAAGTACATGGTACAACTCAAGTATTTACTATAATTTCCTGAAATTTATTGGAAGTCTTATATCAAAGCTTGCATTCATTCTGGGTGAGGATGCAGAGGAGGGAGCTCGACCTCTCAGCACCAGGGATGGGGCTGGGAAATCCAGGGAACAGAAACAACATTTTGCATAAAATCTGACACAAACGAAGTCATCCCAGGAGCCACCAAAGCCTTCCGCAGGTCCTGCCTCCTGCTTTTTGACATGTAATAAACTTCCAAAGCCCCCAGGTGCCTGAGGAGGACAGAGCGAGTGCTCACGGGACAGACAGAGCGCCCACGGGGACAGACAGAGCGCCCAGCGCGGGGCTCTGCCTTCGCCGCTCCTCCTGCTGCACGTTCCCTACCTCAGATACCCCAACCAGGAAAGTGTTGTGGCCACAGCAGGCTGTAAATATGTGTTTACACTTTCTTAAATAGACTGAAAAAAATATGGCAACGCAGTTGATGGTGAAGGGCGGCATTTCTCCAGGCACGATATTTACAATATTTTGATTAGCTCCGATTTCTGAATAGCCAAGCAGCTTATGTTAATAAAGACCCTATTCCAATTAGACATCTGTGTTCGCCATCAGGAAAAAAAAAAAGCAAAAAGATAAAAGCCCCTCCCAGTCACCAAGCCTGCTGCCATTTGCTCCTCAGTGGGCCGTTACTGCTCTGGGCTTTCACGGGGTGCAACCCACAGACCAGGTGAAGGGCTGTGCAGAAAGGTCTGCACCCTCCCAACTAGAAATGACCATTCTCGATCCCTCAGAATTAATTTTGACTGAATCTTGCACTACTTTGGCAGGTTGAATTGCTTTCACCCCGATGAAAGCTGCAGGATTGGGCCCCCTCTCTGCTAAAATCCTGAAATTAATCAGAAAGCTTGAGCTTGGAAGGGAAACCTAGACATGTATTAGCATCTATGAATGTGTAAATGAGTGGTTACAAAACCCCAGAATACGTTTGTGAGCTCTAGATGTGGCAGAGAGGTCTGGCTGATCAAAGAGACAAAATAAAGGCAGGAAGATAAAATTCTTCTTTATGGAAGTGGGAATCATTATTCCCACGTAGTCAGACTCTTAATTACTAGGGCTGGATCTCAGCCTCCCATCGCTGACAGCCAGGGCGGTGGAGGACAGCTCGCAGCGCTCGCTACCCGGCACATTATTACAGCCTTTGAAGGCACTGACACAACCGTGGGTCTGGGCTCTGGTACTCTGCCAACAGCATCCTTGGTCCTTCCACCTGTGAGCCCCTGGGGAGCCACCTCAGCCCTGGCACCGGGACCTCCAGCACATCTTCCCCAGGCCTGGCTCTCTCCTCTCGGACACCGCGATGAACGCACAGCCTGGCCCCCGTCCCCCTGCCCGCACGTGCTGCCTAAAGAAAAGAAACGCCTTTTGCAAAGCCCTAGGTTAATATTCTGCACAAGCGTTTCTTTGGTCCCCGGCTTCTTTCACAACTACCCAGGACTTTAATTCCCTGTGGTTTGTTGCAAATAATTTTCAGCAGTGATTTTTCATCTTCGCAGTTTACCTAAACCAGAGAAGAGGGAAGTTTTGTTTCTTCCAGCCCATGGGCAGGCAGGAAGGAGCAAGACTGGCATGTGATTCCCCTCCCAATGTTTCAGAGAGAACGTGCCCTCCTTCCCACAGCTCCTCACCAGCCGGTGCCTCGGCTGCCACCGGTCCCCATAGAAACCAGCGCTGCTGGTGCTGAGCAGGGTCCAGCCCAAGTGGGCACCGGCACCGGCACGCTCGCACCTTGCTGGTCATTGCGGGCAGCGGGAAGGGAGAAGGGGAGAGTTAAAACAACCCACATCTATTTCTGGAAAGCAAGCCCAACGATGACTCAATCATCTCTACACAGTTCATAAATCCCTCATTAAAGGTTTAGTGCTCCTCCCTCTGCAGATGTTCCAGGGTCCCGCCACATTCCGGTGCAGCCGCCCCGGCACATCCAGCAGCAGCCCTCGCGCTGCCGCTCCCATCGGAGCGAGGATGAGCGTGGCCCGACCCCTGACACCAACAGACTGGGTGCCAGGTTTGTGATGCCTTAGAAGAAATATTCTTCTGTATCTGACCCTCGCCCCAGTTCCTGACTTCACAATAGAGTAAAAAAGGGCTGCACTTCTCCTTCATTTTAAATATACAGCTTAAAGAACCTGCGCCCTGGAGAGAAGATGGGCGCTAGCAGACTTTGCCTTGCTTTGCATATTCATTGGCCAGAGGGATAAGGACTAGCTCAATATTAGCTACCTCCTCCTGCATCTTTTATTCAACACCAAAATACCAGCCAAGACACTTCCAGCTCTCCCTCCCAAGCCTACGATTTTCCCATCTTTTGGTTAAATCCAGTCAGAAGCATCCAGGCGAGCCCTTGAAATTCCTGTAAACAAGCAGCGAAGCTCTGCCCACCAGCCAGACCCCGCCAGGGGAAGAAAGGTCAGCTGCAGGGTGGGCAGCCTCCCATCCCTGCCTGGCTGGTGGAGCTCCAGCAGCGTCGCCCGCGCTGAGGAGCCACGGGGGTCCAGCTATCGCGGCCTGCTAAGCGGTAGTTCAAGGGCTGCTGCGTGGTGGGTTATTTAAAGCAGCTCCAGCAGTGGCTCGGTTGTGTGTTGCTCTCTGGAGAGCTCTCAAGAACTATAATAAATATCCACAGCTTGACTCATTCATCATTAAAGTTCTCCTCTCCTAAAGCAGCTTTTCAGAAGACTCATCTGCCCTGTGTATTTTGGGTGCTACCGGCTTCCAGCCTGCAACCACCTTCCCTGCTGACCTGTCCTAGAGTGAGGTCCCTTTCCTTCACAAACTACTCTTCCTCTTTTTTTTCTTTGTTTTTTTAATTATATGAAGTATGACAGCTACACAAAATGTTTTGTTGCCTTGGAAACTGCAATCCACTGGCTTCAGACCGAGTTATAAGGAAGAGGGCAGCCTTGACACTAACCAACGATAACGAGAACTGAAAAAACAGTGGGCAAAACACTCAGAGGACCTCAGGAGGGCT
>VZZY01013384.1:86761-140892 GCA_013400335.1 Eurystomus gularis | reverse complement strand
GGGGGGGGGGGGTGGCAGCTTCCTCCACTGGCACCCCCACGCTGGACATCACATTCCTTCACCCTGCACCCGAGAGCCAAGGTGCTGCCATGACCCAGCCTTGCTCTGGGACAAAGCGAGTGGGAACTCAGCAGAATCCAGGTCTGGATTTCTAAATGAACTTTCTCTGTATGGAAGAGGCAACTGCTTGTAGAAAGCTGCAAAACCATGGACGCAGCCCTGTCAAAGTCTGCTGTGGTCCTGCGGCCCCACACATCCCTTTGTGCTAGGAGCTGGCTGAGGGCACCGGTACCTTCAACCACTCAAACAATAGTCAAGACAAGATGTAGAATAACTTTTCCCAACGGGATCATTTGCAGCACTAGAAAGGAAGCTTTGCTCGGCTCTGGCTGCACTACAGACAGCTTCTGTAGCCCAGAACACAGCCTGTATCCACTGCTTCACCCTCCAAAATTCTTTTGCTGCTTGCTATTACCACGAGTACCCAGACGGTGCAGGCAGCTCCGGACAAACACTGCGATGAGGTCATCTTTGTGTACGTGGCAAATAGAAGAAGTATGGTCATGAGACCCCCCAACTCCTCCTGGGGCTGCACCTCTCGTCCAGCCACATCTGGCAGTGCCCACGGCTACTACAGACCCCTTGGACCATGGGAGGAGAACGGATCCAGGATAAAAGATGCAGGTAACTCGTTCCTTCAGTCCCATATAGAGGACAATGAAGCTGCAAAAGCAGCTTTAAATGCAGAGAGTAAAATCTGGTTACATCCTAATTACAGGCTGGGAAGAGCTTTTGTTGCGCACAAACCCAAGCTGCCAATCTATTGTCTCCGCTGCTTCTGCACTTCCCTATAGGCGCTGGAGGGATCCATGCTGTGCTCGGGTACTTAGTCTCAAAGACAACTGTGTAAGAATGAACAATGGATGGAGGAAATAGAATAATCAGAGCAATTTCCCATAGAAATCGGTCAGACCAATGTCTCTAATTGGCATTCCATTATCACATTTGTAACATTCTTTCTTTTGGATGTATCACTTTGTTTCCTCTTGCACTGAATGCCCATGAAAATCTCTTGGGACCAGATTTAAGTCATTATGAATAAATGATAAGAAACTAAATTTAGAAAGACTGATAAGAATATTAATTTGCAGAAGAGGAAGGTCCTTACAAAAAGAGCGGGAGTCCTGCAGGCCTGTGTGCCGGCGTTCCCTGCCAGGCTTCATCCTCACCAACAGCAAGGTAAAGGGCCTTCCCATCAGTACTTCCCACCCTTTCATAGCTCCAGAGAACGCTGGGAACGGTCGTGAGTGCCACCGAGCCCGGACACTCAAACAGGGCGATGCCGCTTGACCTGACGGCATCCCAGGCAGCTGGGCTGGGCCCCCGGGACCCCCCGTAACCCAAACCCAGCCCTCCCTGCTCCGCAGGCTGCCGCCGCCCGCACCACGCCGTGCGCTCGGGACAGCGGCTGTCTGTGCCCTGCTGGTTTATCACCACCCCTGCTCCCCCACATTTCTGCTCTGGAAGAGTCTCTCTCCTGAGTCTGAGCAACTGCAGAAGGTTCTTCTGATGACCGGCCGCAATCCCCCCGCCATGGAAAGGGGTTCCCAGTTTGCCCATCCCACAGCCTGGACTCCTGCCGTGCACGCTCAGCTGGGGAGCTGAGGGTCTCCTTCCCGACGGGCAGCGATAAACGACGGTGAATTATTGCCTCAAGTCCTGCCAATTCTGCACCCAGACACCCCCTCCAATCCCGAGCTCTGCAGTGAGTACGCTCCCTGTTCGGCTCCCACCTCAGAACAAGAGATGAAGCAGAAAGGTTCTCTGCAATTTCTGTCAGAGTAAGCTGAAAGAAAACATTTGGGACAGCAACAGATGCAGAAGGAATTCTCTTTCTGCAGAACCGCCCAAGTGTGGAGATGACGCTCTGCTAATTGCAGGTGACTGAACAACGAAAGCAGACGGTGCGAGCACGGAACAGAGGATGGGAGGCACCTTCCGACACCGGCAAGAAGCAGCGCACCTTTTTCTGCATGTCTCTATTTCCCGTCCTTGAGGCTGCTCCGATTTGAAACGTGCTCCTTTATCCTTTGCAGAAATACCAGCAGCAACAATCACACAAACTCAGAAGGACTGGCAGGGGAAGGATAAATTACAGCCCTGTGCTCGGGCAGCGCATCACAGCTGCTCTCATTCCAGGTTTCTGATGGAACGAGATGTCAGCTCTGTTTTCCAGCAGTGGGGGTTTGTTGCATTGGGTACAGACAATGACCCCATCCAGAAAATCTGATGCCATCAGATCCTTCTGCTAATTAAGATCTGGAATATGACTTACAGGCTTGGGTCCAGAATGGGTGGCATTTGGAAGACACTCGTTTGCTCCATGAATAGCTAATGTGAATAATACTGGGAATCTTTGAAGGTCTAACATCAATTGGGGAATGTCTACATTTATCCTTGGGTAGCTTAAGGAAAATTAGACATTAGTACTTACTGCTGGTTCTGATCATCCTGCCTCATCTTTCAGACTGCCCATAAACCCACCTGAAGTATTTCAGTAACTAATGACACCTTCTATATCCCTCTTCTAATCTGGGCAGTCCTAAGAGCTTCAACCTGAAACAGTTCCCAAAGCTCACATGTAAGGGTATTAAGAAAGATTAGTTCATTAACCTACACTCTGGTACCATGTATCTTCGCCACTTCATTTTAATAATTTGCACTAATTGGCAGAGCAGGCTCCCTCCAGTTCTCAAAGTTAGGTAATACAGAATCGCTCTAAATCACAGCACAAACTTTCCACTGGGAAACTTCTAATCCCATTACACTCCCAGTGTCTCCTCTGAGGTCTCACGCATGAAAGAAGCTGCAAACTCAATATCATGTGCAGAACCACTGCCACGTGTGGGGGGCTCCTCAGAAGCAGGGCTGGAGGAGAGAGGGAGATGTCCAGGGGAGCAGGACGTGCCCTTAGCACACTTCACCTCTCCAGGCAGGAGCCCCTGTTCCAGCACATCTGCAGGCTCAGCACCCTGCAGGACCATCCCAGAGTCTGCAGCAGAAACCCAGGAAGCCGGGACAAGCCTCCAGCAGCAGAACAAGTGATGAGCTGAGAGCAGGTTTCGCTGGGGCGTGCGGTGAGGGGCAAGAAATTCAGAGCCAACAGCGCGGTGGGACTGCGGGAAGCCCTGCCAGGCTCAGCCCCACACCTCTCAACCTGGAGGTGCCTCCAGTATCTGTGTTGGGAAAACCTCCAGAGCTCCTCAGACGAGGGGCTATCACAGCGTAAAGCGTTATTATATATCTATTCATCTGGGCAGACAGACAGACAGGAGGCTACCGGGGCAAGCATGAGGATACCCACTTGGTCTGATGCTTGGAGCCCTTCAGGTGCGCGTGGTACTGCTCTATGGAGTTCAGGGTCACGCTGCAGATGTTGCACGTGTAGCTGCGCTTCAGACCTGCAGAGAGAACCCAGAGCGGTTAATTCTGCGCTGCCCTCGGCGCCGGCTGCGCGCTTCCGTGTGTGCTGGGGGCAAGCTCAGGGCTGCACCAGCAGGAGAAACACCTTTGTGCCTGGGCTACAGACTGTTCAGAATCAAAATGGCAGCTGGAAAGTATAAGCGAGTGAAAATGGCTGAAGAAATGGGGAAAAAAAAAGAAAGAAAGAGAAAAACATTAATCCTTGCCCCCAGCAAACTTCTCATTAATTAGAAGGTACTTAAGATCTCAGATCTCAACCTTCATTTCCAGTTTCCCAGACATTTCTCTCTACAGTAACCCATCTATTTACTTTTCCAGGCCAGGCTATCCAAGCATTAGTGAAGCCTAAAGGAAGATTTTTAAGAGGCACCGACCAAGCAGAAGGATGCAGGGTTCAAAGGCAAATCCCTCCTGGAGACCATGGTCCCTGCAGTTCATCATCCCTCTCCTGGGACTTCCTCATGAAGCATCACTGCACTCAGACTAACAAGCACACGAGGCTCCATTTATTCCTCGGGGTTTTTTCATAGCAATCACAATTCAGGGCAATTCCTCGTTAGTGTGTTTAGGAGCCGGATCACTTAGGAACTTCGTTTTTTCCCCAAAGGGATCCGCTCTGATTTATGCACCGAGGGGAGCGGCCGTGTTTGCTGAACCAGCCGCTGGTGTCCGAGGGCCAGGGACTCAGCAGCCGTCGCCTGAAGGTCAGAGCTGGAAGCCGGGCGCAGGGACCAGGTGGCCATCCAAAAGCTGGAAGCCAGGAGCTCATTTGCCGGATGGGTTTGTCTTGGCTGCAATACCTGTCTGCAGCCCCTGCCCGCAAAGCAGCCCTTGCTTTCTAATTTTAGCCCTTCGCAGATAGAAAAACAAACAACTATTTATAAAGCTGTTGCTCTCGCAGCTGGCCAACCGAGTGCTACTGACCTAGGAATGACATCTCAGTGGGTTCAGTAGAAACACTGTGAAATGCTGCTGGTTAGTTTTTGTGAGGGCTTGGGGGGGGCTGGTTTGGTTTTGTTTGGGCTTTTTTACCTTCTAACAAATCTCTTGGCTGCCTCTGCTGCTTTCCATTTCGTTGCTTATTTGATTGCCACAGTTACGAGTGCTTTTCTAAGCAGATAACCTGCATTTTATTTTATTGCCCTGTAGACCGCAGAGAAGGTGACCTAAGTCAGCGGTGCTGTCGGCTGAGCAAGCCACGGCAGGGACGAGTGCTGGGCTCCGGAGACGGGCATGGGGCACACGCAGGGGAGGTTTATCTCATGCCAGCAAAGAGGATGCAAAGAGCATCAGCAGCCCCAAACCAAACCACACAAACGCCCCCAGAGCAACAGAAATGGGCGCTACGGCCCGTCCTGCTCCCCAGGGCACGACAGGGTGAGAGCTGCACCCCAGGAAGGGGCCGCTGGACCCCCCGCTCCAGGAGCTGCACCCTCGAAAGGGCTTGGTTCGAACAGCATTCCCCTTCGAATTCACTGCTCTGGGCACAGGCTGCGGGGAGAAGAAACCAGGCAATTCAGCAGATTCACGCACATCTCAGACAGAGGCTGCAAAGAGATTTATAAGCAAAGTCGCAGAAACCATCTCTCAGCACGTTTGCTGGAAAACAGCCGAGCTGAGGAACTAAACCCAACAAAACCAGCCTGTGCTTTGCTCGTCCAGCCCAGATCAAACATCACATCTCTGAGACATCCACCTCACAAGATGGGTCTTCGCCCAAAGCGCGGGCCCCGAACACGAGCAGACTTTGCAGGAGCATCACGGCAGGAGCTGCCGACAGGAGCACGGCAAGAAGAGCCACCTTTCTCTGTACGTGACTCCAAAATGTCTCCAAACCGCGTGCAATTAATTGCCGTGTCAGGTAGAAGAAGCAAGAGACAGAAGATGATGTATGGACGCAATAAAGGCTGCTCATTAAAAGATGGTAATAGCTTTTACATTGCCACCACAGTTCAGGATTTCACTAGACAGGGACAGTTACTACAGCTTTTCTTCTCAAATCGTCCTTCCCACTCCACGGTATTTCAAACCTAATAAAGTGAATTGTCTTGGGTGGGTGTCAGGGGAGAGGAAAAAAGGTCTCAGTTAAGGAAAAGGTCCAGGGTTACAGGTACAACAGAGCAGCCGGAGAAAAGGTCACCTGAGCTGCCCAGAGAGATACAAAACCCACTATTTGTTGTGCTAAACAGGAAAATTATTTCCTCCTCATTTAACAGCTTGCATCTCGGAATTATAATTTAATGACTTAAGGCTGAGAGTATTTTCAGCTCTCCGCAGGACAAGGAAATCAAGACTTTGCCACCTCTGAAAAGCTGAAAGTCTAAAAATAGGAGCCCAGCAGCCAGGCAGCGATCAGAACAAGAGGGGAAGGCGAAAAGGCCTTTTCCCAGGGCAGCGTGCTGGGCTGCAGCTGATGGAAAGGGCTGATGCTATTTTTGATTCATGACGCTTTAGATTTCCTGGAAAAAGGCACAGTTTGGTCCGTTTCTGAGGCATTTACTCGTGGTGCCCTGGTGCACTCCTCCCTCCCCGAAAAGGACACTAGCCTGCCTGGCACACGATCAAGTAATCGTTACCACGCTGATGTTCTGTTTTGCCTTTGTAGACAGGTTTTCACCCAAAACATTCCTCAATGACTCTTGCAACGACAGAAGAACATGGTGCTGCTGGGGAAGTTCCCTCTTTTGTATTTTAACATCCTAATAATTCCCCTGGCATCACAGGCTGCATCAGCATCGCTGGCACCACACACGCTTCGGCGTTACAGCAAAGCACTGATGCTGAAGTAATTTCTGCCCTCTCCTGTCCTAGAAAAAATGGGAATTGCAAATTCTAGAGTCTCTGCGGTCGTGTTTCTGCTTTGCACTGATTAACTTCCATGAAGGTCTGAACAAACCGTTTCGAGCTTCACTGAAGGGCTCTGCTTAAAAACACCAGAGTTGTGGGACTCTCAGCACGGGCTGCTGCGCCCCGTAGGAACGGTTTTAATGTGCCGTGTAATCGCCTCTTCCGGCTTTCCACAGGATTGTTTCTTTGCAGAAATTGTTAAAGCAACCCATTCAGAACAAGTAATGTATGGCGTTCTCCAGTTTGATCAGTTTATGCTTACCATAATTAAATGCAGAGGGTACACACACACTCTTACCGTTCCTCAGCTGTACCTGCAGATTTCCAAAAACCCACTTTTTTGGAACTCCAGACACCAGCTGCACTAACAGTCTCACTTTTCTCAAACACCTCACACAGCTCTCGCCAAGGAATTTGGCACAGCACACAGTTAAACATCATCTTTAAAAAAACCTTTCGAAAACATGTAGATAAGTGCTTGAAAACAGCAAGCAAGCAACAGTGCAGAGTATTTAGTCACCTACATTTAGCACCTTGCTGCAGCCCGAGCCCTCGGACCACGCCGTGACCGCCGCGTGGCAGAGATCGGGGCCAGGCAAGTACAAAAATGGTAATACTTTAAATTAAGGTAATAAGGTTCTAATGCTCAGCAGCTAATTTAGCAGCATACATTAACAGCAGCCTTATTGAATCTTAATTACTTGTGTAGGTGGAAACGCCATCAACGATTACAGTTCCTTACCGAGGACACTGATTTTTTTTTCCACCGGCACGTCAAGGCTGCTCAGGATGATGGACGGGGGGAATCCTGTCCCCCCCTCCCTTCAGGCAGCTGTGGGGGGACCCGGCGCTGCCGCAGCAGCTCCTCCAAGGCTGTGAACTCGCTTGTGCCCACCAGAATCACACGGCACCTGCGCACACAGGTACGTTTCGGATGGAAACGTTGCCGGGCTGGTGTGGAGGATGCCAGGAGCTGCACCGAGCTCCCCATCACCGCGCTGCCTCGGAGCAGCCGCGCTCCCGCACCCAAGACTGTCATTCCTGCGGCAGAACAAAGGCTGAGGGACCTCTCCGCCGCAGTTCAGCATCCTGAGATGGACTCGCACAGGGCAAATCCCGAGTGTGACATGACCTCCACCAAAACGAGACATGGAGAAAGGAAACTAGCCTTAGATGAACTGCAGGATGAAACCACAGGCAACAGTCACCTCCAGAATATCAGAATTAAGAGTGTTTGATCTCACTGGGCTCATCAAAGCTGCCAGCTTGGCTGGAACTGTGGTCTCATGAAACGCACCAAAGCGTTGAGTGCCAGCACTGCAGGCAGGCTGCAAGAGGAGGGTGATCCCAGCCGGAGCAGCCTCTGCTAGGAAATGCTGTGCTCTGGATTTACGTCTGCTTCTGCATCCTCCCCACACATCAGCATTCCCTCCCCTGCATCATGGCATGCATTCTTCTAAAATTGAATGTGCTCCTATATCCATTAAATAAAATATTAACAAGTCAAGTCATTAATGTCATTCTGCATAAAATGCATTAAAACACATTCCAGGGGAGAACTTGTTAAATCACTTCTTACTAACCAAAAGTGCCAGCGCAGAATGAAAAGTATTTATAAGGCATACAAAGAAACTAGGAGCGGAGAAGGAAAATGAAACTCAGCTTTTTGCCTGATTTTGCAAGACAGCATCTGCAAGTATGCCAATTTACCTGAAAACACAAAGGCTTCAGGTGACAACATCCCCGTGCAGCCGTCCCCATCCTGCGGCACTGCAGAGGCTGCTGCGTTTTATTTTAGGGAGTCACAGTGTAATCGCCTGGAGAGGCACTGGTTTCTGCTCCAGGGCCTGGAGCTGTTCTTGTTCAGCAGGAGCCAGGTTCCCCGGGAAGGAGACCAAGTTCCTGCGGTTCAGGACCCCACCTAATCAGCTCCAGGTACACCAGGATCTGCCCCCATCACTACGTAAAATTCAAGTTTTAGTGAGCCCAAGGTGCCTTGCCAAAGTGGTTGCTGTCATGCAAAAAGGCGCTGAAGAGCAGGTGATAAACACCAAGGAGGTGAAGGAGGGTCTGGTCGGACATTAAGGCTGCTGCTCATTTTGTCCATTCAAAGGTGAACATACAGGAAAGGAAGGCGGGAAAAAAGGGGAAAGGAGGGGAAAAAAGGAGGAGAGGCTGCACTGAATCCACGTAGCAAAACCCTGACTTCCCAACACCGCAGCAGCCTCCAGAGAGAGCACTTTGCGGTGGGGTTTCGGCTCAGCACTAGCAGAGTCCATCCCTCAGTTCCCCACAGAGGAGACCCGCCAGTCCCTGCTGCGAAGCCCCCGCCCCTGCAGAGCCCACCTGTGTCAGCGGAGGAACGAGCGATGGGTGATGCCAGATGTGAGGGAAAACTGGTGAAATGTGACCCGATGGAGCAAAAACGTAATTCCCTGCGCGCCTGGCGCGGGCGTTGGGAAGGGCGAGCTGCCAGACGGAGCCACACCGGAGCAGCTTCTGCTCCATGTCGCCGAGCAGGCGCGAGCTGTCAGGGGAGAGCCCAGAATTCTGCATTTGTCACCGTACCCACCGGTTGTTGTCGTTTTACCACCCGCTCCAGGATCGGCTGGGCGGCAGCAGCTGCTCTGCAGGAAGAAAACTCTTAATTTCTCCCTCTTTCAGGGCATGTCCACACTGTCTCCTACGGAGCAAGAGCAGAGGGGCTTCCAGGCCAGCTCTCGGAGCAGGGGGTCCTGCTGGCAAGGCTGGACCCTGCCCAGGGCAGCGGATGTGGCACCAAGTGACTCCCAGGTATTGCAGCTTTAACTCAGCGCAGATTACAAAAAATGCATTGTTACTGAGATTTCTTTCCCCCCCCCTCTTTTTTTTTTGGTCCTCTTTCTCATTTCTGAGAAGTAAATAGGACTTCAGAATTGCAGGATGAGCACTTGGTGAGAAGAATCAATGCTTTTGTTTCATATAAATATCAGCGGTCCAAAAATATATCTCTATTCTTATCTGAATACACATTCATATTTATCAATAAATATTTTATTATAGCCATTATCAAAACTTCAAAGGCTGCTGAAATGTTGTACTTCAACTGCCGCTGCTCGATCCAGACTCCCACAATGCATCAAATGCTCATCTCCCAAAGCAGTCAAAATAGAATTAATATTTAAGTTGCGATGGGAGAAGCCACCAGGGATCGTGTGGAAAGGAAATGAGTTTGCGAATGTCGAGGGAGCAGAACAAGCTGGAGCAGGGAGAGCACACTCAGTTTAACCCCCACCAGACCCGGCGGGCACCGGTCAGGCGAGATCGCACTGAGCACCCGGGACAGACGGCCACGGGCTGTCTCTGAGCCGCTGCTGTTATCACTCCTCTGAAGTCAGGCAGGACTTCATCGGCCGAGGTACGGCTGCGCTCCCGGGCAGAAGGCAGATCTCGTTCCACGTTGGCTAGTGTAGAGATCTGCCTTCTACATCCGTACAGATTCCGCTGCAAATCCCAGCCAAGCACCATGAAGTCAGAAACCAGCACGGCTGACGAGGACACAAAGCCCTGCGATTTCAACCCTCCTAGGGCACAAGCTAAATGAATACAACACTTCACAACTGATTTATTTACAGTTAATGGCATCCTCAGCCACTCTTGAGCTTGGCACAGTTCAAAGTACTAAGCCCTTCCATGTTATTGTCCCAGGTTTTATTTCCCCGCATATTTTCGACAGCGGGCAGTGACTCAGCCACATGAATCATTTATGGCATTGTGAGTCACACTAGGTAGCACACGAAGGATAACCATTACAGGGTTTACTTGAGATCAAGAAATGTACAATATACTGCATAGTCATTAGTATTTAAAGGAAAATTATTCATTTAGCAAGGAGAGGAAAAAAAGGCTATTTTAAAAGGTTAGTGCAATGTCTTGCTGGCAAACCAGGCCTCCTCTCCCGCATGGTTTGAAAATCAAACCCGCACTTTTTCCTCAGCCTGCTCCAGTCAAACACATGGTGTGCATTCAGGATTAGAATCCAGACTACAGAGGAAACTTCCACCAGGAGGCTCGTGCCTCTCCTCCTGTAATTACACCTCTGTATTAAAAAGGAGCTTTGTTCAGAATTCCGTCGTCCGCATCCCCAGCCGGAACAAATTAGCAGATCTCCATCAACAGGCAGTGTGACGGCGACCTTCACCAGTGCCAGGCGGTGGCTGTGACCGGGAGGGACTGGGAAGCACTGGGGATGCTGGGGGGCTACTGGCCAGGCTGTGGCTGCGGCTCTGCATGATGGGGGCTCCCCCCAGGAGGGGTGCGAGGCCCAAATCCAGGTGATCCTGGAGTGCAGCCCCCGCAGGGACCCCATGGCTGCCAGCGTCCCTCCTGGCAGGGCCAGGATGGATGGATAGATAGGCGGCTGCCCTCCCTCAATTGGGAACATGGAAAACTTGTGTTTAACATACCCATAGGAAATGCTCGGTTCCTCTTTGCTGCGGGCCACCGCAGTGCTTTACAGGCACTAATGAAACCACAGAAGACGGCTAATGCCCTGCTCTCCACCAAGGGAGGTGTAGGGAGTGCTCTGCCTCCAGCAACACACATCCCTGTCCCCGCTTCCCTGCAGGGCCGAGCACTTTAACGTGTTCTCCTCTCCCAGCTCACAAGGATGGTCCACATCTGCTTGAGGACACAGGCGCGTGCTAATGGAAGGGACTATTTTAGGAAGAGGCAAAAGAACTGCCTAGGAAACAACTTTCAAAGGGTGCTGCTAGAACTGCAGATTATCACCTTAGAGGAGAGGGTGGCTTTTTACAGTACCGGGAACCTCAGAAAGCAGCACGAGCACCATGGTCTCCCCTGCCCCACTTGACCAGAGGAACAGGGACCGCAGCGGGCACCGGCAGCATCGCTGCAGTCACCAGACCCCGCGGGGAGCAGGTCCTGGCTCTCCGCGTGCCGCTGCTCTCACCTCGCAGCTCTCCCAGGTCCAGGGTCTTCCCCAGCTGCTCCAGGAGGTCAGCCCTGGCCGCGTTCTTCTTGTGCTTTTTGCCATCGTAGTGCTGCTGTGCCATCATGGGGTTGTTGAACCAGGCTGCGCAGAGCTGGCAGTATCGGTCCGAGTCTCTCCGCTGATGCGGTGACGGTACCGCCGGGGGACTATCGGTGTGCGGCTGCTTTAGGGAGCTCAGGGTGGTTTCTGTAAAAGGAAACGTTCAGACATGAGCTTTTCCAGGCCAGTATTGCTGTCTGAGTAACAACAGACCCCGAGGCAGATCCCACATTAGACACGGGGAATAATTAGCAGCAGTTACAGGGTCCCAGTGGATATTCTGGACGGTGCTGCTCGGAAATCTGCCATTTCTCATAAAAAAAGCAGCATGAAAGGATAGCACAGGGCTGTTCCTCAACTATCCGCATTTCACTGGTTGGGGAAGGAGGATGCTCTCATTGCTCTCACGCGTCTCATCACTGTTGTGACTAAACCTGCTAAACTTATCCTGCTTAAATTGCTACTTCCAGGAAAAATTGCCAGTGGAGAATAAACAACACATGCAAAGCCATCTCCTTGTCAAGACAGATAGGTTTATCACTATCTCAGGATTCTTATTTTTCAATTTATTTGGCCTCAGAAAGAACACGGGAAGCTGTAGTCATTGTAAATTGTCACAGATAAAGAAAATACTCAATGGTCAGTCTCCTCATTCAAATATCTTCACATTGTGAATTGATGGATATCAGCAACCCAAGACCTTAATTTAATGCCATTTCACCAAGAGGCCATCTGGGAACACAGACACGATCCCCAAACAATTTCAAAGAAAAATGGCTTGTTAGTCTTTACGTAGCGGAGCTGCACCTTGTTTGCCACAGTCTTCCTTCTTTGGACAATGAAAGTCACAAAGCCAAGGAAAAACAGTTTAAAGTAAAATAAAGTTCAGATAACATTGGGATACAAAAATGTACAATGACTAGCACTTAATTATCACACCTCATTCAAAAATTCCCTTTCATGTGGTTTTCCCTTTCTTTTCTTTTCCAGATGAAAAGTCAGCTATCTAAATAATTAACAAACCATGCTTTCCGCGACACAAGAATAGGCAAATTTTAAGGTGGTGAAGAGGAGCTTGGTGGCTCTCCTTTGATCAAGAGGCTCTGTGCTGCTCCAGCTGAGCCCTGATGAGCGCACGGCTTGGCAAGCGACGAACCCACCTCAGTGTCTGATACCAGCAATGGCAGCCCTGAGCAAAATAGGGATATATTTAGATGTATAATTACAACTGAAGCCTACTGTGATTCACTCCGCAGCTCAAAAAGTTAATATTGTTATAAATCTTGTGCTGACCTGCTCGGGAAGGGATGTATATTAACTTTCCTCAGGGAAACTGGATCTTACATATAACATTACTTACAACCTTATCAACTTCCAGGGGTTTAGAAGCTTCTATTGTTTTTGATGACAACTGCCCAGGTATCAGAGGTTCATGGCCTGCATGGTTGGTTGAGGTACCATCACTCTCCTCGCCTGGCCAGCTCTGGAGAAAGACCTGGAGAAGAGTTTCCTCACTCCTGCTGCTGCCACCAGCGCTCAGCACAGCATGAGCGAGACCAGCTCCTTCGGGGATTAGCTAATAAAGTGATTACACAACTGGCTCCCGCAGAAGATATTTCTTCTCCTCGTTCTGCTGTCTCGCACACTGCCCGCCCGCTCATTTGGATTCATTTCACCCCACCAGAGGATTCCACTGCCGAATCCCTGCCCGCCCTCTGGTTAACTAGCCTGGCTACAAACCGCACACGACGCCAACCAAGAAGACCTTTTTCCCTGGGCCCCCCTGCCCCTCGCGGCGTGCCGGGGCTGGGGCTGTGCTCGGACACAGCCCGGCTCTGCTGAGGACGGCTCCTGCCAGAGCTGGCGGGAGCAGGCAGGGCTCAGGAGCAGCTCGGATGGATTTTGCTCCACCTTTCCTAACACCTACGGCTCCAGCAGCAGCAACACACCCCCAGCCCCTCCAAGGTGCCCGTGACATCCACAAAAACGCAAGAACATCAAAGAGCAGAGCCCGGGGCCAGCACGTGGTGATCGAGAGAAAACTGGAGAGCTGAAGTTGCTATCTCCTAAACTAAAATTATGCAGACATTGCACGCGCTTGACTCAGGAGAAGCAAGCGTAGCTGGCCTATTGCTCATGACCACACACAGGCACTCCCCGAGGAGCCTCTTTGGGAAGGATTCAGTGCCAAGAGTTGCCCCGTGTGGGATTTTGCCCAGCCCTGGGATGCTGCCGGGACCCAGGCCCCAGATGCTGCCCCAGAAAGGGCTGAGCAGTGCTGGGGCACCAACGAGGCATGGGGACTTGGCTGCAGAGATGTTTGGGCATCTGGACTATTATAAACAACAAGTTATTGGGGCAGACCAGGAGCTCTGTGATATATTTGACTTGCTGCTCTGCAAGCCCCAGGCTATAAAGTGATATCCATCAGATCTTTTGGTCAGCTCCCTCCTTGTTTATATGTTAGCTGCTGCCAGAGGGGAACCAGGGAGGCTGAAGTTCACAGAGCTGGTGGTGTCTGCAGGAGTTATATCTCCTGCTCGCTAAAGAAATACGACCGAAGCATCCTCTGCTGCTCAGCCATCAGCCAGCCCAGCATCCCCGTGGCTGCACATCCGAGCCACATTCCAGGTTCCCTTTACAAGTACCACCAGTCTATGGTGTGCTGAACCCAGCCCGGCAATTAACGACAACATCCCGTGTCTTCCAAACCCTCCTGAAGAGGAGCAGTTGAAAGTTGAGTTCTCCACAAATGGGGATTTATCATTTTGATATGCGCTACATAACTACTACACAACAGAAAATATCATCACCCCCTGAGCAGTGACACGGAAATTAATAATAAACACTCACAAAACGTCAAATGTTTAAAATGTTTCTCCATCTAAAACACAAACATAAAAGCTGCTAGTTTGACTATTTCAAGTATTTCAAAATGCTAAATAGCTCATGACAGTCTGCCTTACGTTCCCTTTTGCTGTGGGAGGGAAGTGAGAAAGTCTTACTTTGCTGCAAGAAGCAAAATACAAAGTTAGAAACACTTTAGCACTCCAGCAATGAACTAATGTTTGACTTATTTCTTGCATGCAAAGCTTTTTATTCATAGCTGTATTTAAATGGCACCCAACTTTTTATTATTGCCACTCTCCAGGAACCGAGCATGAGGGCAAGAAAGTAACTGAGCCATGACACCGGGCCATTGGAGAAGCTCGGTTTTCCTGAGAAGACAAATCTGGGACTAAGGCAGAAGAAATCTGGGACTAAGGCAGAAGACAAATCTGGGACTAAGGCAGACTCCAGCTGCTGCCGGATGGCTCCTCATCCCCAAACCTGAGAACCACTGACTCCATCCCCTTCAGCATGTCTGAAATGCAAACTCCACACTGGGAACTAAGGAACAAGGAAGTAAAAAAGCCAAGCTAACTATTCCTGCCCGCAAAATCAAGCCCTCACTCCACATCCCAAAGGCAGGGGCCCTGGTGCCGGCACCTCCCCTGGGCCGACACCTCCGCGGTGCCAAAGGGCCCGTTTCCACCTTCCTGGAGCGACGCCGGCAGGTACCCAGCACTGGGACCAACAAAGGCAGCAGCTACTTCCCCCACAGCTCTTTGGCTGATAACTCATGCTGATGACGGGATGCAAGCTGACAGAAGATGTTGGAGATGACTAGAGAAATTCATCAGCAATAGTGGTGGCATAAAGCCTCCGAGGGCTACAACCTTGTACAGCAGGAGCGACAGAAAAGATCACAAATGCTTCGCTGTCGTGATGAGACATCACTTTCCTATTGTGAAAAACCCGACTGTTAAGGCACTTCTCCCTCTCCTGAAAGCACCAGCAGAGAAATGAGAGATCTGCATTTCATCACGGTAAAACTGAAAGAGAAGGTGTAACCCTGAAAGGGACTGAAAATGGATGTGGTTTTCTACAGGACTGGAGAGACAGAAACCCCAGAATATCCAGCAGCGGTCTGTTCAGGGGCAGAACGTGTCCACATGCATCTGCAAAACAGATGCGAGCCCTCCCGAAGGCAGGCGACGGATGCTGCAGCTCGGGCTGATCAGAAAGCACATCTGGATCCTCTGGTAGGAACGAGGGGAGCAGAACTGCCAGGGCACCAAGCAGGACGTACATGAACCTCTTGACACCCTGCGCAGGGCACGGGTTGCTCAGAGTTTAGGGCTGATGTAACCTCCATGGTGATGGGAGAGGAGTTTGTTCTTCACGGGTTCATCAGAGTTGAGATAAACATTGGAGCATGAAACCCACCCAGGACAGTATGAAGCAGCACTCTGGCCGTATTCTGCTCACAGGGAAGGGTGCTCAGTGCTCAGACACATGCGGGATGCCAGCAGCAGAGGAGGCACCTGCAGAAGTCCTCCCCTCCGCTGCTTCCAGGCTGGAAACGGCTGCAAGTCCCAGATGAAGCCACAGGGTGCTGTGTTTGAAGAGGGGCTGATCCGTAGGAATTTCCAGGTCCCACAGCAGCCTTGCAGCATGTTCAGAGTCGCTGCCTCCAGGAACCATCACCAGCATCACAACCCCAGCTGCAGACATTCCTCAAATTTTTCACCTTTGCTGTGAGTATTACATATGTTTCAAGGCTTTTTTTTTTTTTACTGGAAAGTGCTGCTCTTCCAACAGCTCAGGAATCCTTCCTAAATTTCCCCTGCAGTTTCAGCTGCATTCATTAGTCTTCATTTCGTCCCCTATGTTCATTTTGTTACTGTGCAATTTAAAGAGACGCTCTGCTCCGCAGAGGCAACTGGACGACTGCGTGAGGTAAATGGCTCCTGCAAAGACAGGAGTGCAAAGAACTTCACCGACTCTTTCCTCCCTTTACACACAGGCCCGCGCTAATTAGGCAAATGATCAACAGAGAATTTCACAACAATTGGGCAGAATAAGTTTTTGTGCAAGGTCTGAGTTTTTTCAATCAGACATTGAAACCTGGAGGTTACTACCTCTTTTTACTTGCCTATTGCCACTAAAACACCTTTTCAGATTAACTGTGTTTAATCTCAGCCATAATAAGAGCATTTGGGGAACTCTGAAAACATTTTAAGCTTTTTTTTTTTCTTAATTAAAAGATTATGAGAGTTCAGATATTTGTATAGAGTCTTTAGTCACTTTTTTTTGATCACACATGAAAGTTAAAAAATACTTTACTCTCAAGAGCTTAGGGAAATACCAAATAACACATTCAAACCCATTTAAGCACCTGAAGGATTATGATGGTTATGATCAGAATAGCAGCTTGATCTCCTCTAAAGCTGCTCCAATGACACTGCAAGCATGAGCTTGTGCCTCCTGAATCGCCGGCACCTGCTCCTCGGTCACTGGGCTCAGCTTCCAGGTCCCCAGCACATCAGAAAGGGTTGGATCCCTCAAGCAGTGACACGTGGGTGAGTACCGATACCTCCTAACTGCTGCAAGGTACAGCTTCTGAGCAGAGTAATCCTACATTAAATGTTATTTATGTCCTTTATGAAGATCAATGGGAAAAAAACCACAACTCATCCCACCCCAAGGTGATGTGGCAAAGTCCCTTGTCCCCATCCTGCAACCCTGGCACTGTCAGAGGGACTCCTGAGCACAGCAAATGGACCTTGAATTAACCAGATCAGAGCAGAGCAGCTCCTCACCAGCACTTCCAAACCCCATCACCAGGGTCCCAAGGCTGACACGGAAATATTGACAGGCCTTCTGGCAGTCAGGGCTGTAAGGATGATGTACAAGAGCCTCTGGAGTGCCGTTCCATGGAGCTAGCAAAGAAAATGGCTAGATAATAAATTCTCCTATTGAAACCATCACAGCTGCCACCAAGACCCTCACAGCCACCCACAGCCAGGCCACACTGCTGTCACAGACACGGGTGAAGCCCTGTGGAACAGGACATTACTCCCCGGGAGCATCCAGCATGCTCCAGGCTGTGCATTGTTGGCTCCCAGGACTCACGAGCACTGGAGCCTCTGAAGCTCCCCGGGGCCAGCCATGAAGGACTGGGTCAAAACTCCAAGGGAAAATGCTGGGCAACTATTGCAGGCAGTCCAGAAAAGTGCTGTGTCCAAAGGGCGCATTTCTGAGGACTACTGGAGAGCAGGGAGGTGCTTATTAACATATTCCTGCAGCTCAGCTTCATCTTCCAGGTCAAGTGTCTGGAAAAGCTGGCGAGTCCTTGAGTTACACCTTCCTTGTGATTACAACAGCTGAAGAGCCCATCACTCTGGGAGCATGCAGTGCAGCTCACTTAGACTCATCTGAGCCAGATGATTAAAAAATTAGACAACGCACAGTTACAGCTCTTAGAAAGCCCTGCCCAGATCCTAGAGCCTCTGTGTCCATGGGCAGCAGGACAGGGCCGGTCGCTGCACAGAGCCCACGGTAGGTCAGCCTCGGCACCACTTCGGAGAGGCCTCTAACGATGGAGAGGGTATAACTGGTTCTCATCTCCCTGTTGCCGGTCCACACAAGTCTCCGCTTTCATTAACAGAAATGTTGGGTCACCAGCATCCGAGATCTCCACTGGCACCTGCAATTCTCTCCTGCCATCAACCGAGAACTCCTGCCCACAGTTTGTCCATCTGCCTTCGCCAGGCTCCTGACTGCTCCCCTGGCCTGCCCGGACCGCTCGCTCCAGCCCCACTGGGTCCTGCCCACAACGATGGTCCTGGAGGTGAAAAAAGCGAAGCTTTCCCCACGGGCACGAGAATCCAAATCGTCGACTTACATGAGAATCAGTCCACGTTCTATTCCCCAAAATCCAGCACCCCTGTGACCCTCGCAGACTCACCTGGATTTAACCAGAAATACTGGGTTTCACGGCAGGTGCTGGAGGAGAAACCGCTGGCAGGGTTGCAAGGGTTGGGGTTCTGAGCACTAATGCAAGCACCGGACAATTAAATACCAGAAACGAGGACACTGCTTCTCCCAGTGCCCTTGTAATTATTTGCCAGCTGCAGAGAACAGCCTGAGGAGTCCTAAAGCGAGTCAGCTGCAATTTCTCGTGTTAGTTTATGTGAGATCCATCCTCCCGGCTCGCTGTGGGGCTGGTCAGGGGCTGCCAGCACCCACGGCCGCACCCTTGGGACTCAGCCCCAGTGCCCAAAGCACAGGGCAGTTCTCAGATGCCCCTCAGTGGCTCCTGAACTCTGCTGCCCGTTTGCTTAAGGAGCCTTCTGAGAGCGCGCTCATTAGTGAAAACAAGCAGGCCAACATCTAAAGCCATTCCCCACGTTCCCTCAGGCAAAGGGGACATTTCCCAAGCCAGCTCTGGAAAAGGACAAATGGCATTTCAAGCATCAGCATCAGTCTGTAAAGTTACAGGAGGAACAACACCACAGCCACAGAGCCGACCCTCCTTCAGTTGGATCTAGGACTTGTGCACGTCGTGTCGGGCAGGATGGCAAACTGCCAATTCTGTTCTGAAGGAACTGGCATTAACGCTGAGATGCACCCGTCTGCAGGACCACAGCCCAGTTATCCTGCCTGGTTAGCCTGAAGAATACTTTGCTCGAGCATCCTCTGGCCCAACAAGCAGAGCCGAAGCTTTGTTTCGCAGTATATTAGTGGTTTGCAGGGACATTATGGTTAAGCAAACAATCCGATGGTTAAATTATCCGATTCCAGCACCTGACTTTTTAAGTGTGAAAGTTAATAGGCTTGCATTACTGGAATCGGTGTGGAGGAGAGTGTGAATACTCATGTGGGCAAAAATCAGAAGATAATCAATCCAACAGTTTTTAAAGACTAGACTTCCCTCTAAGGTAAAAGCAAATGATATTCTGCTCTGTACAGTAACAGGAAAGGTTTATTAAACATATTAGCTGAGCTGTTGAATAACTCCTGATAATTAGAGCAAGGCTTAGCTCTTTGTGCCCAGAGGAGATATTGTCTTCTGCCGAGCAAAACCTTTCAGAAGCATGGAGCCAGAGATAGGACTCTCGTACCACGGCCAGCCCTGGCTGACAAACCACTAATCTATGCGAACAAAGCAGACAATAATGAGCATCAGCAATTTTTAAAGGTTGTTATGACAGCAACACAAATGAATAGCTGCTTCTGCCGGCCTCCACCACTCAGCCACCCATTTTCTGCCACGCCGGCACCGAGCCAGCACCTCGGCACAGCGAGCCCGCTCCACCCTGTGCCGGACCCGCCGGCTCCAGCTCACTGCCTCTGCACCTACCTGTGGCCTTTAATGCTGGTTGTTCACCTAGCAACAGTTTTAACCTTTTGGCATGGATTTTCCCTTGGTAATGCGATTCGGCCACCACTGCCGAGGTAAAGGACATGTTACATAGTGTGCAGCACTTGTTCTTATCCACTGAGTCACCATCACTGCCCTGGGTGGAGACAAAAACAGACAAAAAAAGAGGTGTATAAGCCCACCAAGCAGAGTCACGGAGAAAGAAGAGAGAAGAATCCAGGTTGTTATGCCATGGCCATGGTTTCCAAGAGGTTTCACTTCCTTGTCTCCCCCAGACTCTCTCCTGACAGTCCCAGCCCCACTCAACCTGAGGATGCCTCCAAGCCCCAGGTGCCCCCGAGTCCCCAGCACCTCGGCTCTAATCCTTGCGCTGGGAGCTCATCCTGTTGCTTCGTGTCCTCCACAGCCATGAGATTCCCCCCTCACCTCCACCAGCCAGCCTTCCTTTAGTCTTTATCCCTGTTCTCTGGCTGAGGGAGCCGTACAAACCCAGTGTTTTCCCTGCCATCAGATACCAGCGCTTCCCCCTTCTACACTTCCCTAAGAGACCTCAAGGCAGCCAAGGGGGCCTTGGGATGGAGGAGATGGGATGGGGGAGATGGGATGGGAGAGCCCTCTCTGCAGATGTGAGAAGCAAACAAAGCAGCAGGGCTCATGCAGGTCCCCCAGGCAGGACCACACACCAGCCCTGGACACCTCCTGCCCCTCTGCCTTTGCTCTGCTGCTCCTGAGCCCTTGTGGGACACCCCCTTATCCCTCCTCTCATACACAGACCAAGAGCAAGGGGGAGATCGGCTGGAGGGGAGGGGAGCCCCAGCTGCACCCCGGGTGTCTGCTCCACGGGGAGCTGGGCTGGCCCGGGCTGCTCCGCTGCTGGCCCTCACAGAGGAACCTGCCTCATACCTCACAGCAAGAATTTACTACCGGCTGCTAACAAGATAAACCTGAAGGCAAGAGCAGCCTCATGGCACAGACTCAAGACAGGAAAAATTGCTTGCTGCAGGGTTTGCACAAACAGGAAAAAAAGAGCAAAACACCTAAAAACCACATTTACGTTCTACTCCTTTCCTAGAGATGGATTTTGAGCTCTTGAACCCTGCCAGATGAAAAAAGGCAATCATAAAAGTCCAAGACACTTTACAAACAACGGTAAAAAACACATCCCAGAAATTGATGCTGCCTAAAGCAAAGCCGTGGCCTGTGGCCCTGCTTGAGGATCTGTGCAATGAGGCAGCTTGGTGCAAAGGGGATACCCCTGCGAGATCCTCGGTGTCAGCCAAGGGGTGACTGGAAATTTTAAGAAGCTACAAACACCATCGTTTAACATTTCAGTACCAGCAAGAGGCTCTCATGGTTACAAGTTACTCATTGCTGCACCTTTATTTTCACAAGTAAACCCTGATTTAATGAGAATATTGTCTTCAACCTTCATTATGGTTATTCTTGTAAGAATAAAACCAGCGTGCCTCTGCCCAGCTGCATGGCTGAGCTTGGACCTTCTACTCTAAGCAGACCCCATGAGGAGGAGAAGTCGTAGCTCTGGGCTGGCTGTTCCCACCACAGCAGGAGCCACATCGCTGCCCATGCCACTGTAGGTCCCGGGTCCTGCAGCAGCTCCCGGCATGGCCCCGTGTCTCACCCATCACCCCGGAGGGGCACCAACCATCCCTGCTTCAGGAGCTGCGATCTCCATTTCACAACAGCTTCACAACAAGCTGCAAATGCACCCTGCAGCTCATCCCTGTGCGAAGCTTCAGGCACGTGTGGGGCACCCAACCGGCACCGTGCGGGCTGTGCACAGCTGGAACAGCAGCATCGCACAGCTGGAAATGCTGGCACTGCGGAAGGGACAGCGGGGGCCAAAGGAGACTCAGATGGCATCCAAAAGCCATTCCCTTTTGGAAATGTCATGCTCACAGACACAGAGTGAAGCACCCAGCTCTCCGACTCCCCCGCACAAACAAACGGGTGAAGCAGCCCCAGCTACCGCGGCCGTGCCCAGCAGCCAGGCACCTCCAGCACTTCCCAACATTCCCACCAGCAGCTGGACCCTCCGGCAGCGTCCAGCGCCATGGGCAGCAACCCCAGAGCACCGGGCACACGAGCATAGGGAACCCGCTGGGGCCGAGCTGGTTGTTGTTATCTATAAATCAACTTAAACCTAAGGGAGAAATCTCAAGAGGTGATAAGCACTGCTCCGAGTGTAATTTGCACTTCTTTTAAATAGGTTTCTCTCAAGATATTTTACGTCTTCAAAGGGAAATCACTTGAAAGTTAAGAGCAGAGTAAAAAAATTCGCAGACTCTATTGATCATCAGCGGTGGTAACGTAGAAAGAGCCTCCAACAGAGCTTGTTTGAAAAGCTGATACACTTCAGTGTTCATGCACCAGGGTCTCTTCCTCTGCCTGGTCTGCTCCTCAGCGACACTTTTTCCTTTCCAACCTACTTTCACAGATAGACTGCAGTTAAATAAAAAAACATTTAGAAAAATTTAAACCCCCTCAGACACCTCGTTTAGAGCCCAAGGTCCCATTTACACCAATCCACAGTTCACAGTACAGCTCATCCCACTTCACCCATCTCTGGGTGAGAAACTCGAAGCCTGGATGAGGATTTGGCCACCAGCCTGGCACCTGCCTGCAGCAGAGGGGTGTCCCCAGTTTCTTCATGGGTCTGGGGGTCCCAGACTGCACAGAACATAACTGACCTTCAGTCTCTAACTGCCAGCCCGTCTCCACACACCAAATGCTGCTCTTTCCTAGCAGGATGCAGGAGATGTTTGGGCTCGAGCATTATTAAGCATTTACCCAAGTCTGCAGCATTCATCAGCAGAATTGCCTCCCTTCCCTCCTCCACCACCCGAGCTCCCTGCACCGAGCGCAGCCCTGAAGGGTAATTATGCCTTCTCATTTGTCAGCGGCTGTTTTACCTGTAACCAGATGGGCCGGGGGGAACCTGATCCAGGTGTCTTTTGTCACCTGCCGAAAGACACGGCGTTGACAAGATTGTGCAGCCAGCTGGTAAGATAACATCGCCTGTCGATCAGGATGCCCAGGCAGGGTGGTCAAATGAGCCCAGCCCAAGCTGGGGCACCAGGCTTGGCCAACCTGCAGCCTGCTCGGGGCAGATGTCCACTCTCCAGGGATTCTCCACCCCCAGGTGTGCGCTCATCCCTCTCCAGGGATGCTCCACACCCATGTGTGCCCTCGTCCATCTCCAGGGATGCTCCACTCGGCACCTGCGTGTGTCCTCGCCCATCTCTCCTCACCACTTCCCTTGCTCTCACACCCAGCTCAGTCTAAAGCAGCAGCAGTAAATAGTCTCTAACATCTCAATTTAGTTTCCATAAAACCAACACAAGCAACTCTCTGACACCTTGCTGCATAAAGCCAGCCAATACACAAGGAATATTTCTACCACTGATTTGTGCGATCTTCTCCAGATGATCCCTCCTCACCAACCTCTGCAGAGATAAAGCAGTGACAGGGGAAATGGCCTCACATAAACCGAAGCACAGTGAAGCACACCATGAGCTCAGAGATAAAGCACCTGTTTCCCAACCTGACATCACTCTTCTTCCCCCTACTCTGTAGCCGAGCCAGCCTGATTTATAGGGCTTATTTTTGTAATAATATAAACTTCAAAGCAAGTCGTGTACATCTAACAGAATTAACTTCAGTTATTCAGATGCCTGTTAACAAGCTGCTAAAAGGCATAATCCTCACACAGGACCAGGCAGCTGCAGCCCTTTGCTGGATGTTCCTTAAGCAATGCTCAGGAAAAGTAAGGGCTTTTATTGCACAGATACAAATCTGCTGTCTTCATTTCCCAGGTTTTACTAAGAAGAAAAGATCATACAAACCTTTGAAATACAGCAATGTAACGCATAGCACTCAAGGCACTGCAAAGTATCTTTTAAATTTGAGTTAATTTCCTGCCCATGGAGAAGGTGTTGCTGCTAAAGGGCTATTTTCTGGAACAGGACTCTGTGTGAAATTCAGACCACTTCCACTTTGGAGCCTGTTTTTCCTTGCGGCACCTGCAAAGAGCAAGTACCAGTCTGCAGCTACCTACATCTGAAGCGCTCGTTGTGTCTCAGAGCATCTTAGGAACCATACATTCTCTGAAGAAAAGCCAGCCCTACGTGAAGGAGCGTGTTTGACAAGGCCAGCACATGTCCCGCGGTGCCTGCGGTGGGGACGGGTTGAGTCCTCAGCCGGAGCTCCCAGCTCCCACCGCTCAGCATCCCCTGGGGCAGAGTCTGCCACAGCAAGAGCAGCTCCCGGCCAGCCCCAGCCTTCTATCCAAGAATAAATTCAAGTCTTCCATCACTAACTTCTTCCATTGAAACCAACACCTGACCTTGGGGTTGAAAACCTCTGATCAGATACAAAACACACGGTAAGAACGCTGGCCCTAAGCCCCGACATTCCACCTTAGTGCCACTGTAATTGCTAAAGATTTAACCTATAGCGTGCGGTAAATTTTGCAACAGAAGCTATAAAACCTGTGATTTTCTTGCTGATGGGACCTGAAGCTGAGCCTCCCAGCGCTGGCACCATCTGTGCCTCAGAGACGCAGGTCCTGGCTCACCCATCTCCAGCACCAGACAGGACATCTCCACTGCAGGACATGCATTACCCTCAGCAACGAAATCCAATATCCTGCTATCTTCCCTCAAACAATTTACCCCTGCTATTATGACTCCTTTCTTTTTTAAGGAAGATGATGCTGGTTAAAGCAATTTACTACCTTAGAGCACAAATAGGGCTAGAAAGAATTTGAAGGCTTTTCTCCCATCCCCAAAAATGTCTTTCAGAGCACACCAGAAATGTTCATCATGTCTGTCCTGGCCACAAATAAGGCTCCTATTTTTTAACGGTAGTGAGAAAAGGCTGATTAAAACTGATTCACCAACCCTGGGACTGGAGGATGACTCCTCATTTCAGCAGGGCCCTGACACCAGCTGCAACCTTCTCAGATTACCTTCAGCTAAAATGTTAAGCGGAAATTTAAAATGAAAGGTCGACAACCCCTCAGTACGCCAAAAACATGAGGTTTTTCCCCTTCCTCACAAAAAAAAAAAATTAAAGCAATAATGAACAGCCCAACAACTGAGTCGTTACCCTGTGCAAGACTAATTGTATAGGCCTCCTACTTCTTACGACGGAAGAACAACAGGTGTCCTGCGAATGCAGAGGGTTTCTGTAGCATCAGACACCAGCAAACACCGTTTGCCTCACGGAAAGGTCAGACAGCAAATGCAGCTTCTCAGCCTATTGCAGGGAGCATCCACCGCTGCAGCAGCTTCTCCTTCTCCAGCCATCTGAGACAGACAAGGTGCTCGGTTTTGTGGTCGGAAGGATACCCAGCAAATGGCAAAGTCACGTAACAGGGCGGCTTTTGATGCAAAAAAAGTCTAATATTCCCTTTATAGTTGCAGGTGCTTCTACACAGAGACTTAACTGGTTGTCACGGGTTGTTTCTAATACCCGTTGAAGTCGCTGTGCCACAGCGCGACTGATGCTGCTGGACACCCAGATCGGGCAACACGCTCGGTACGTGGCAGCGTGAGAGATGTCCTAAATGTTTCTGTTCTTTCTAAATGCAAAGGCTTGGACAATATCCGATCAGCAATGGGCCTGCTTTGAGCTGTAAGTGTTGGCAGATCTTCCCTGCCACATTTTTGTAACGCAAACACTTTTAGAATTTAGGTCTTGCACAGCCTATCACTCACCTGGCGCATAAGGACTCGTTAATTCACTCCCCACTAAGGGCTGCCCTTGGCACAATCAAGCACCAGCGAGCACAGAATTACATTACTTCTCACTGTCACCTTTCACAAAAGAAATGGGAAGTAGTTCAGCTTTATTTGAGTTCTCTTCGGTTCTCTGTCCATCATATCCCTGTGCCAAGGTGTATGGGCGGCAACGTAGTGTCTTGTTAGATGTAATGGAGCTTATTAGAGGACCATGTTCCAAGTCTATATGAGCATATCCACTGCACCTTTCTGTAATTAATAATGCTATAAAAATACTGTGAGATTCTGCTGTTAAGGGGTAGATTGCATCTGCAATTACCCTGTGTGAAACATAAAAGTTCCACTACAATTTTAATTACCGTGTGAAGGAGCTTTCGGATTCCTTTGGCAAAACTTGCATGCTTCTCCCTTTAATTAGAAGATATCTCGCTAAATATTGATAGCATTAAGCCACAGTCACACTCCCATAGATCTGAAATGGTTTGGCTGCTATCTGCTGGGAACCTCATCAACAGCTCTCACACCAGCCCTGGAATATGGGAAAGAGCTAAATGAATAATTCACTGTGAATCAGTCCCTTATAAATTTAGTCTCCTTTTATTGCCTGACAAGTGGCTGTGAGCTGGTCCAATTTCCTCATGTTTGTTTGTTTACTGGAATGCAATTGAGGAACCCAATTGCCATTTTTTACAACTGCAGACTGACTGCAAACCTTTGTGAGGAGCCTTTCGGACCCAGCACGTGATGTCCAGTGACTCTCCAAAAGCGGCTCCGCAGCCGTTGTCCTGCCCCATTGCCCCGTTGTCCTGCCCCATTGCCCCGTTGTCCTGCCCCATTGCCCCGCTGTCCTGCCCCATTGCCCCGCTGTCCTGCCCCATCGCCCCGTTGTCCTGCCCCATTGCCCTGTTGTCCTGCCCATGCTCAGGGAACCCACCAGCACAACCCAGCCATCGCACTTCAGCCGAATAAACACCAGATCTTTGCTATCAGCATTTTGTTTTTCCTATGAAAGAACATTCAAATAACTAAAAATGCAATTACTGTTGCTGAAGCATATAATATTTTGTGTATAGTTTATTGAAAATTATTTCCAGTTACTTAGCGTTTCAGCTAATCTAAATGTTACCCCTGGGTACCTGATCATCTGTGGCTGTAACACAAAAAATGTCGTAGCACAGAGTCAATGATTCACAAAGCAGTTGAGTAAACAGGGACTTGAATTATACCCACGTTTTCTGACCGCAGCTTTTTAGCCGGACAGCCTCCGTCTACGGGATGAAGCATATAATAGAGACGGACTTTGCTGGCATGTTTCCGACTCTGGAAAAAAAAAAAAAAAAAAGAAAAAAAGAGATAAAAAGGAAGAAATTTAGTTGCAAAAAGCAAGAGGCTCTATTGCAGCACATACAACACCAACGTGCAACAAGATTTCACATCCCCCTGATACTTGTATCCAACATGGGAGAAAAGGGGGAAAGACCCAGGGGAGGAACATTTGCATCTCAGGAGGTGTCCCAGAGCTCTCCAGTGAGCTGAAACCAACTGTGGAGTGATTACAGCTGCCCTTCACAGGGGAAACAGTCTGTCCTCGCCACTCTCTGCTAAATCCTGCTGCCTGCAGCCCCTTGAAGATGCACTGGAATAAGGGCAGGGAGAGAAGAGCAACGTTTGCTATCAGACCATGTCCATTGCAGAAGAGAGAGAAAAACCAGGGTGCTTTAGCTCCAGGTGGAGACAGGACGGCATCGTGGGGCATCAGACGCACACACACAAACTGAAGCCCACAGTTCCTATGCTTCCAGAAGAATAAAATATGTAAGGAGTATGAAAGCTCACTCTAGGAAACAAGCCAGCTGATACCTGCCAAAGGTTTGAAAGGAATTTCTCCCACAGGTCAATTATCCAGTAATTGTGCATTAGGAAATCTAATGCTTTCCTCACACACAGAGAGGGATAAGGACTAGGTGGATCCCAAGCCCCTTTTCCTCTCTCAAGCATTTCTAAGGGGAGTTGAACAGCAAAACCTTCCAGACAACCATGAAACCAGGAGGGTTTGTGCCATGGGGGAAAGCCCAGGCTCGACAGTGAGCTCATTCTGCTGTCCCGAGTCCAGCCCAGCATCACCCCTCACCACGGCGGGCAGGGCACGGCTGCAGACCACGCTTTCCAGCATCACCAGTGGTCACCAGTCCCAGTCAGCCTCACTCAGCCAGGGGCCGGCTGCTCACCGCAAAGCCGGCCAGCTACTTCTTGTACCTTCCTGGGCACGTACGTTTCAAACATCGTTTATACCACAGGGAAGTTGTCAGGGGTATTTTTGTAGAGGATCAGGAAGAGTTGAGGGACGCCTGGCCAGAGCTTCCCAGTAGGTGAGAGACAGGGAGATGTGCTGGTCACGGCCGCATCTGCAGACAAAGCCATCCTTGTGACTTGCAAAACGTAAGGGAAGATTTAAAAGCTTTTACAGCAGAAGCACAGACAAACCTTCCAAACATGAACTTACAGCCAGCTCTGGTCTTCAGCAGATGCCAGGGAAGGAAAAGGCTGCACCTACTAAATACCTGCATCCAGAGCCCGGGCGTGCATGGCAGCTATTATTATGCAAATGTTTTCTCTGAATCTCCATTCCTGATTGCCTCACAGAGCAACAGCCCCATAATATTGTAATTTCAGATCACAGATTTGCAATTTTAAAATATTAAATTATCATTAGCATGTTCTGGAACATTCTTCTTCCTGTGGTGTGAACTTGGAGCTAAATTTGCAGGGAGCTATATTTGTATGCATAAATGTGACTATGCAATAATTTTTTTTTAATGGAGCAGATCAGTCAAGATAAATAATGTCAAATTTCTTTCCCTACCTCGTCTTCCTGCACGCATTTAGAAAATGCGACCTGCTGTAGTCAGAGCTGAGCGTAGGAAACCCCGAAGCTTCAGTGATTAGCAGTCCAGACAGCGGTGGCATAATTAAGAAATGACAAAATAAACGTTGGAAAAGCAGAAGACAGCTGCGCCTAGTCAGAGGTTGACCTCGCTCCTCCTCGCTGCCTGAAGTGATGCTCGGCTGGGGTCAGCTCCTGGAGGTTCACACCCAGGAAGCCTCTGCCCCGGGCAGGGGACAGAAGAAGCCACCGCGGTCCCTTGCACCGAACGTGGCAGATGGAGGAGCGTCAAACAACACAACGGGCAGAGCTTTTCAGCTGGGTTCCTTCGCTGAGTCTTTACACCCCGGGGAGCTGCCAGCCAGCCTCAGGTCACCCTTCCCTCGGGTGAGCTCATCAGGGTGCCTGCTCGCACACAGCCACAGCCTGCCGCAGTCAGAGGTTAAAGGTTTGTGGGGCTTTGGGTTGTTTCTTTTCTAAGACGAAAAGGCAAGATTTAACAGTAACCATTGTCAGTGTTCTTCTCCGTGGCGCTCAGCTGGGCCATAAATGATGCTCAAATGTCAGCATTAAAAGGCAGCGAAGCTCCAACCTTCTGTAAAACACCTCTCACCTTCATTTATGCACTTGTTAGGATTTATGAAAGCTAAGGTAAAGAAATAACTTATGTTTGTCATAATTTAAAACCACATGGCTCCTTATGCAGCCTTATTATCCTCTGGTTATAAAAGCGGAGCTCAAAATCCTCCCTGGCCTTTGCAAGCAGGCAGCGAGCAGCTCGTTCCCTCTCGGGGAGCGGAGGTAGCGCAGCCCATTTGTCACCCATTTTATCTCTGGTATTTTCTACATTTACATGTGTATTTATCATCCTAACACCAAGGGAAGAGCAAAGTGATTATTCTTAGCGTGCTGCTTGCAAACAGCCCTGCGGGTTATCTTCTCCCCTCCGCAAGGCAATTCAAAATCTGCAGCTCCGAGAAGGGCGCGTGCCGGGACGCGGGTGGCTCAGCCCCCGTGGGCAGCACAGGAGGGACCCGCTGCGCTCCAGCCGGGTTCCACCACCTTGTTCAGAGGTCCCAGGGGTTTGAAGGAGCTCCAGAGTCTCCAGCACCAGGAGGACATCCAAGAAAGCAGAGACACAGCAAAAGCATCGCTGCTGCCCAGGGCAGGACAGCTTGCGGAGGGGCTGGCAACCACCACACAAGTCATTCTAGATAAGCGGTGAAGAGGGCCAAAGGAAGAGCTAGATGCAGGAGTCAGGAAACTGGGATGAAGTGGGATCAGGGCACGTCCAGCTCCCACTTTGATCCATCTCACTATGTGCACAAGCCTCAGAGAAGACAAAGCCTTGACACACCCATAAATCCACGGTCTAGAAGAAGTTCTTCTGCCTTTGGAGATACCTGCCTGCTCATCAGCAGCCACCACAAGTCTGTCTTAGGGTGCACCAAGAGAGCATTTCTGTGCCTCTGATATTTCTTTTGTAGCTTTACAAAGTGTTAGGCCAAAGGCATTTTCACTTAAATTCTCTGTCTCTAGTGTCTGGAGACAATTCTTTTAGAAGGCAAGAAGTCTAACTTAATACTATATGCGTTAAAAACAACCCTCTCTGTGCGGGGAGCGGCGGGGAGCTGAGCAAGAGCCTGTTTTCACATGGCAACTGCAGACTTCTGCATTGCAAGCTCACGTGCTATTGTAAGAAGTCTCATCAATAAAAGGAAATAAATGGATCATTTCCATCTATATCCAATCCATTTTAATACAGAGCGTTGTGGCAGAGGCAGCAGAGTCCCGGCAATTCAACCCTAAAACACAAAAGGGCAAAGCAGAGCTGAATTGCGCTACGAAACGCAATTTGACTTTGCATAAATCAAGTTTTGCAGCACGCTCCTGCCCAGAGCGAGCAGCGGTGGAGGAGACAATCGTGTCTCTGTGGGCGCAGAGGCAGCTGCCGGGACCCCGGGAGCCGCGGACGAGCCGCTTTCAGAGGCAGGAGCCCTGCTCGCTCCGGCACACAGCGGGCACGCTCGCCACCGTCATCACTGAACAGCTTCTCTGTAAATGTATGTACCAACACAGCAAAGTCCCTGGGGAGGATCGAGACACGTCCCCCTTCACATGGCCACAAGCCCCCAGGGAGGCTTTAGCCTGGGGTTTGCCGGGATGCACGGACACCCAGATCCCCCCTTGCCGGGGGTTGTGGGGAGCCCTCCCGTCAGCCTGCGCTGGCCCCGGGATCGGCTCCCACTTTGCGCCACTGATTTAAGCTGACCTGACAGTCTGAAATACTTCACCATCTTGCGAGGGACTTCTTCTCGTGCCCCCAACCACCTCGCCAGGTTCAAACCAACTGTTTCTGCTGCTTCCCTTGCACTGCGCTTGCATCTGATCTAATTTCTCTATTCCCCATAGCTCCCTTTATCATCTGCTTGTTCGCTCCTCTGCTGGCAGCATCACGTTTTCGGCTGGTTTGCCTTTCCTCTCTTGCTCTCCCCGCTCTGTGCCTGGTTCTCCAGCCAAAGACCAGAGACCCCCCCACACCAGGGGACGTGCAGCCACGCCAAGCACCGACAGAGACACACGGGTGGGAGATGAAGCAAGGAACTGCAATGGCAGCCCAAATAGCCACGGCTTCTCTTGGCTTGTAGGAAATTCTTTTTCAGAAGCCCATTGGTTGGATTTTAATCCTTTTAGTGTACTGTGCTGATTTTTCTGTAGGCTGGCAGCTTCTTAATTGAATTGCCATGAAACATGCAGCCGTACGATTACACCAACTTTATTATCTGTATTGGCCCTACGTGTAATCTCATCAAAAGTCATAAAGTTATTTTGGCTAGACCCAGCTCTCTAAACCTCCTGCAGAATACCAATGCCATTGTCCTCCTGAAGCTACGTGCTCACGTCCCTCCCCAGAGCCGCTTTGCTCAGGAGCCACGCCAAGCTGGGAGGGCTCCGCTCCCCGGCTCCACGCCCGCTGCCCTCCTGGAAGCTTCCCCCACTTTCCAAGTCCCATGAAGGACCAGCAGCGCTGATGCAGAGTCTGTGGCCAGCTCGTTTCAAGCACTTGCTTGCAAATTACTGGACCTGCTGACTCAAAAATCAACATTCTAGATTTCATAATCACTGCTTAACAAAGTTCCAAATTTCTGCTGGAACAGAACCAATTTATTCCTCACCCTGTGATATAACAACATCCTCTGCTTTTTTTTAAAATAGAGGACAGAAGTATTTTCAGCAAACGCCTTCCCTTTTTTGCCTCTTCAACCCACACGACCAGCAAACACTATTGTCGAGATCCCTGTTGTTCACCGCAGAGACAAACTCCCGTCTGTTATTCCAGACGCTGCTGGGTGCCAATGTCCTTTTTCTCCCTTTGTAATTTTTGCAAAGCCTCATTTATAATTTATGGTCATTTCTATCCACTTCCCCTTTTTCCTCCGTGAGTTAATTTTTTAAAAAGCCTCTACTCATGCTTGTGACTTTCTGGGCACACAGATACGTGTCCGTAATTCCCAATTGCACAGTTGAATTTTCACCCCCGTGAAACCAGCTTCTTCAAAGCAACAGGCATTGGCTTGAACATTGATTTGCTTACACACAGAGGCAATTACTGATGATCTATTCAGCCAAGCAACCACGAGCTCACTTCATTTTCTCTAAATCTATGATCATTTCTCCCTGCTCACCAAGCCGGCTCTGAGCGTGGATCCCCTCACCTGGGTCACCAACAGCCTCAGCAGACGCTCCGCATGGCCAGGAACGTTTCACAGGCCCCAGTAGCTTCTCCCGAATATTAATCACTGCAATTTTAAAACTGCAGAAAACAAGACCTCAGAAACTCCAAGCAAAACAAACAGCAGCAACCTGCTGCACCCAAAGGCAGCAGCTTGCAGAGGATAAGGGGCTGCTGCATCTGCAGTCACATGGGGACAAAGCGTCCAGTCCAAGCCTGACAACTTCAATTATAATCAACATTCTTGTTGCTTCAGTCACCTTCATAAGAGAAAAATCTCACCCGCTAGATCCTCTTTTGTGGTGTGAGCTCCCACGGCTGCACGAAACACGTTTCCTCCAGGAGAGCCCAGAAACAGCCTTCCCCGTCCACCACCCTCCTGCTGCGCTTGACGCATTAAAGCTGCAAAGAGCTGGAGAGGGCTCAGGAGCCAGCCCAGGAGGCCCTTGAGAGAAGGGTTTCTAAACTGCGCTTGTTCAAGGGAAAAGAAAATACCACCTTTGGGTTTTTCCCTTGGTGCAGTCCCCATCACACAGACAAACCAGGCAGACAGCACCAGTACCCCGACCGATGGGCACCACAGGTACCCATCTCCCACGGCTGGGCCACCACCCCAGGACCCAGCCCTGGCCTCTCACAGGGGCCGATCCAGACGGATCCACACTTGGCTCTGCAGCTCCTCGTGTGACCTGCAGACCAGCAGGCATGAATTTTCTGTCTCAAGAGCCACCGTTTCAGCTATGTGATGGTTAACTTTGCCAGCTCCTATACTGATTTTGACTGTAGTCAAAGCACCTCTTGTCCTACACCCATGCTGTGTACCCTGGTAAATATAAACTCGCTTCTCAGCCTGTGGCCGGAGCAGCGTGGCACCAGCAGCGGGGCTCAGCACCCTGCTCGCAGGTGCTCCACGGACCTGCCTCCCAGCTCCCGGGATCACCCACAAGCTCCTGCTCCTCCTCAAAATCACCAAACGACCCTTCCCACTTCACATCCTCACATTTCTTCTGCAGGTGGACCTTACACCTAGACTAATACAACCACGACTTTACCTCTCCGTTGGCATTTAGGGATTTTTCCAAGGCAGGGCACAACCCTGTGAACGTGCCAAGGGAAAGGGGATGTGGGGGATGGAGCAAGCGGGGTGGGAACCTCCGAAATGCGCTTCACACAGCGGCACCGAACGTGGCAGTTTGCCCACAGCCAACAGACGTCATGCAGCTGCAGCTCAGGTCCCGCAGCTCAGGCCACTCTGCTGTTGGGCACCGGTGCTCGCGGTGCAGACACGCTTCATGCTGGCACAGAGCTACCACCCTGGTGTCAAGGGGGAAGCAGAAGAGTTAACGCAAACACAACGTCTCCTTGCCCAGCACCGGAGCTCCACCCTTGCTCCCATTCTATCTCTGCGCTCTGAAACAAAGCGCGCTTGAAGCACGTCAGTGCCAGTCACTCCAGAGAGCCCCGGCACGGCGCGTGGGTGGATTCTGTCACAACACACGATAATAACTAAAGACTTTGCTTTCAAACACCTGGAAGGCAAATCCAAACATGGGGCTTGAGTTTAAAATATTCAAGAAAGGCAAGAGGGGATACCTGGAACAAGCAGGTGCCTTCCCGTGCACGGGAGCAGAAAGGGGCTGCTGCGGGAAAGCGAGAGCTGCAGGGACTTCTCCTGGAGGTGCTTGGCCAGGGCAGGCCCACCTCAGGTAACAGAGCAACATTTCACTGCTTTTACTCCTTGCAGGCTTAACGTGACACCCCTCGTGCCTCTCCATTACAGCTAACCCCAGGGTCTCAGCCCCGGTGCATTTTACTGCTGCTCTGAAAGCATCTTTGAGCGTCAGGTATTTTTAGGCAGGAACGGGGCTCTGCACAGAGGTACCTGGGAAGCGAGCTGTACGACAGGGCTTTATGTACTCTGCTGTTGCTGCTATTTAACGATAGATTCTGACACTGAGCATGCATTAAAAATAATGTTTAGCCGTTAATGTTGACAACGGAGTAGGAACATGGAGCCTTGTAAAGTACCATTTAATCTACGTTGGTCTCCTGAAGCCCACAGCGATCCAGCAGCTAACGCTGACTCTCGGGTGAGTCTATGTGTGCTAGGTGCAGAAAAGGGAAGAGCACCTCGCCATAAAACACTGGCATCCACGTATCTCCTCCATACACAGCGTATGGCCATGTTTACCTCAACATATTCTCACTGCTGCTGTTAGCACGACAAGAACTGGGTACCAAGGCACCTGCAGAAGTCTGTGTGTGCACGTACAAAAAACAGAGCAGCACCTTCATCATCTTCCCAACTGAACCACGAAAAAAGCCTTCTTTGGCCTGATAGCTTTTCTCCTCAAGCCAAGGCTCTCCTACCAAACACCAGCACAACCTGCAGAGTAACAGGAACGTTTGAGCAGCCGTTATGAACTACACAGCACGCACGCACCACGCAGAGCAGATTCTCAGCCGGTGTGGGGCAGGACGTAGGAACGACAGGCAGGATCTCCCCTCCTGCTCCATCCTCTGAAGTATTTCCAGGTTATGTCACAAAAGCAAGACAAAAACTGGCAGGCAGGTAGCAGCTGTGGCAGAACGTACAAGAGAGCGCACTGCCAGCATTCCCTTCGCTACCATCAGCAGGGTCCCCGGCACATGAGACCCCGATGCGCGTCCTTCCCGCCCCTCCACCCTGGGAATGTGTGGGGAGCTGGCACCAGGCACAGAATATTCCAGCTCCTTGCGTTCCAGTGCAGCATTTATTTTGTTAAATAGAGTATGTGCTCCTCCACTGCATTAATATTTCAGACGCAGGATTGCCTTTCTGAGCACACACATCTTGATCCTTAAGGCGCTAACGTGCCAATAGTAAACAATGTTTATTATTCCTCCAGACAAGCCATCATTTCACGCAGTTTCCCAGGGAAGGACAGCCCAACTGGAAGCAGATTAACCCGAGCATCACTCCAGCCCCGTGCAGACAAGGAGTATTGATGAGGCTGTCGATACCGCTCGCCTGCTTCACTCCGGAGACAGGGTGAGAAATTCCAAAGAGTGCTCAGCTCCGGAGAAGAGCCAAAGGGCACGGCACTTTATTTGTTCTCTCCAGTTTCCTCTGCATTTGAATTTTAACACACTTCGCCTCTGCCCTCCCCCACTGCTCAGGCTCCACTGAAAGTGTTTCAGCATCGTTCCTTCACTGCACAAGGCGAACCAACACCTGCACGACACCTTCCCGAGCTCCCCTTCCTACAGACCTGGCGTTATTTCTTCATTTTAAAGGAAAAAGCAAAGCACCATCTGAACACCTGAAGCAATAAAGATTACAATGGAGAAAAGTGTTATAGCAGCTTAAAGAACAAATGTGGTGATGAATATGCAGCTCAGGGTGGAATCTGAGAGCACCTTGGCATATCTGGCACTTTTCCTGCAGGATTTTCAAGGAGAAACTTGAAAATAAATGGCAACATCTTCCTAATGGCCGTGAACACTTCTATAGAGAGATGAGGACTTGAAGCTAACTAAGGAAGCTTAGCTTTTTAAATTTACCGTGCTGCTCACCAAAGTGATTGGTACAACCTCTCTCAAAGACAGAGCTGGGAGGAAGTGTTAAATCACGGGCGATCTAGAGAATATCCAGCAGCAAAGGGGCTTCCCACTCCAGAGGAAGGTGAGATGCAGAAATACAGAAAAGGAAAAGCTCACCTCTGGGGCACAGACTTTCAATCTCATTGCACCAAGTGCAGGACAATTTACTTTCCTTCTCCTGTTTAGCAAGCTCTGTGACACCAGCGACCTCCCCAATCGCTGGTGCCCTCTGACCCTCTCCGGTCCCTCCTACGCTTCCCACGCAGCGGGTTGCAGCCGTGGCTCAGCACATTAAGCGGCCACACCATGGCAAGAGCTTCCAACCACGGGGCAGCAGCCTCTGTTGTTCCTCTGCAATACCTTTGAGGGGTGAACGGCATTTGAATAGAGATGCTTTGGTGATGAAAGTCAGAGGAGCCCGATGAGAGACAGAGCTGCCGTAGCACAAGGCGCGTGCTCTGGATCCCAGCCTTCTGACAGGTTCTCCCATCTCCTCAAGCAGGGCTCTGCGAGAAGGTGCAGACGCGGGGTAGCTGCCTTCTGGTTCTCCCACCCACAGATGTCATTTAAGAAACAAAAAAATCAATCCCTGCATTTCAAAGTTGTGCTTGAAAGACACACACCGTCTGTGCCATCAGAGCGAGCAAAAAGGTCGATGGCTGCATGACGCCCCCCGTCCCTGCAGCCAGCACAGAAGGTGCCCCAGGAGGACGGTGTCAGCAGACGGGTCCCTCCCCATGAAGCTGACCCTCCCCACCTTCCCCACCACCCACCGCACCCAGAGGAGGCCAAGGAAGCAGCAGCCATGGCCCAGCCTGGGCACCCTCAGATCCCCATTCACCACAGGAGCCAGTTGATGTTGGAGACAATTTAAGCGCATCAGGAGGAGACTGGTCCCAACCTCATGCAGATCAAGCGACCGGTCTAGAAGGGGTCTGCCAGTCGTCCCCATAGCCGGCAGCTATTCCCCAGCAGGGATTTTATCCGGCATCCATATTTGGATGCTTTATTGCAGTAGCAGAAACAGGAAGGGAGTTTTCTGATACCTTAGGGGGCAAATTAAGATATTCATTTGCTTTAAGAATGAAAATATTCAAATGGACAATCTTTTGGGCATTGACAACAACCAGTAAGATCCAACTCCTCTCTCAGCGCTGCGCGGGAGCTGACTGGGAGCTTCAACGGGACCTCCCGCGATACCCACCATTGCAGCACGCACAGAGCTCGCTACGGCTTTTTCTCATTTGGGCTCCTGCAACTTGAAGTCGATAACCCAAGGCCGGCTACTCAGAGCTGCTCTGCCCCAGGGTGAATCCTGGGCAGGGGAGCAGCACCTGGCAGCTTCACAGGGATGGAAAGGAGAGCGAAGGCGCAGCAGACACGTCAGACAAAGCCAGAGACACAGCGGCACAAAGCACGTGAAATAAGGGCAGTGTTTTGCTCTGTGTCAAGTTGGATGCAAAAATATGCTGCAAACACTCTGATTCTTTTGCCATTTTTCCACTACGCTTGCCCTTGGAAATAATACTGCTTAATATTGCGCGACTGACATAAAATTATTTCTTATTCCTGGCAAAGTAGTGCAGAAGAAAAGAAGAGTTATTGGTTGATGATTTGGAGACGGAGACGAGACAGCGATTGGAACTGCCTATTCCTGTTTGGCAAGATAAAAACACCCCCCTTTCATACGCCGTTTCCCTCTATTTTCTTACAGAGAAATGTCTTATTTTGCATGCACAAAGGAGCCAAGATTTCAGTGCCTGGCACAAAGGCTGTAGATCTTCGGCTGCGCCAGAGAGGCAGCAGAAAAATTCCCTTTCTCTCTAAGCTCCAGCTCAGTGAGGGCAAGGGCGATGCTGACCAATACCAACCGTGCCAGGGAGGAAGAGGCAGGACCAGCACAGGCCAGGAGCCTTCACGGCTGGTCTCCAGTATGGTCTTCTGCAAATGCCCTCACCTTGGGAAACTGTGAATGAAAACATGAAAGTGAAAGTTTTGCTCTGTGCAAAGCATTCGTTTACATTGTGTGTTTACTGCGGGCTTTGATATTGACAGGATTTTTTCTTCCATCAAAAAGCTGAAACAAAGCAACTTTAGGAGACGAAAGGAAAATTTACCTGCAGAAAATTTAATCTTCTGAAGTTGCTACTTTCCGTATGGAAAGAATCAGTTTTGACCATAGAGTGCTTTTTTAAAAGAAAGAAGAGAAAAAGGTCTGAAACTTGTAACCAGCTACTTTTTAATCAGGAAGAAAGAGTGAATTTTACATTCCTGCTAATAACTAATTGGCTGGCAGGGCTGGGGCAGGAGGGAGCCTCAGGTACGTTCCGCACCACAGTTTTGTACAAGAACTGGCACGTTGCAAATCCTGAGGTTATACAAGGGAGTATCCTGAGAGAGAATTATTTGCAGAAAATTTTCTCCAACAATTTTCCGTGATTAATGCACACGGGCAAATCGCACGCTGCCTGCCTGATGTCTGACCAGAAAGAGAGGCCAAGTTCACCTAACAAGTGACTCACTACAGATTATTTGCTCGGATCTCTCGGAGCCCATCCAGCTCACCCCGGGAAGGAGCCGGGAGCGCTGCAGAGCAGTTTTCCGTTCACATTTGCAGTCAGAGCACATGGAGTCAGGAACATCCCCCGCAAGTCTCGGTGCGCACCGAGCTGCCAGCAGCCCAAAGGCTTCGGGCATCGGCCGCACAGAGGAGAAGATCCAGGGCTCAGCTCTGCTGTGCCTGGCACAAGCTCCTCCTGGGCATGCACCCAGCACCACCCTCCTGTAAAACCTCAGGGCAGATTTTCAGCCCTCTCACTGTGCCCTGAGGGTCTCTTGGGACCAGGGTGTGAGGAGAATGAGTGTAACGCTCCAGAGCTCCGAGACTCCCTGCCAAGAGCAGAGGCTGCTGCGGGGACATGGCCAAGCGCGGCACCGTTGTGGAGCAGAGGCAGCTCAGCCTCGGGACCACCCCAGGAACCCCCGGCCAGGGCTGGGCTGTTCCCCCTCCCCACATGCTCTCCCCATTCCTCTGCTTCACGTTACGCAACCCAGCAGGCAAGGGTAGGTAATGACATTATTGTGCCGAATGTCTACAGCATCTGCTGGGATTTCACAGGGGATGACAAATGAGCACAACACCTCGCACTAGAAATATACAACAGAAAACCGTGTTGTTCTCCACATCCCCAAAACATCTGCTATGAATTAATGATTCAGCTCATACCTACAATTACAGGCGCAGAAGCAAAGAGATTGGCTGAGCACCCCATTGCTCACCCGTCGCTGCTCCTGTTTCTGCAGCAAAGCTCCTGCCTCCCATGGACAGAACTCGGCGGCTGCAGCGCCTGTTACCAAGATCTGGATGGTGTCCCTAAAACTGCAGCCTCAGACCTCACAGCGGCTGCCAGGGATCCCTGCTGCACACCGAGGGCAGCCCGAGGAGCGCTTACCGAGATGTCTGAAGAAATTCACCAGAGAAAGCGCCTTACAAGTAAATGTGTGTTGTTGTTTACCCATGCAGCATCCTCGGATGCTGGACATTGATTAAGCTTCTTGTGCGTCTCCACTGCCACACCGAGACAAACCTCTCCCCCGTGTATCCATTGCTAAACAGAGCAAAAAGTTTGGGGAAACTTCATCTTCCAGGCCTCTTAGCACAGATTCCGATTTTGCTGAAACACTGCAGACCCCGTGTCTGAGTCTCCAAAAGCAGCCAAGCCACGCAGCCCCCGGGAGCGCAGAAGTCCCTCATCCATGCAGCTGCAGCTCAGGTCACTTCTCCTGGAGTCCTCCAGGAGAGACAGAGCCGTATCACGCGTCCTTGCTCCACATGGCACTGACCACACAGCCCAGCATCACCTGCAATTTCCTCCTTTGTTTAACAGAAACTCATTTAACTTTGTTTTGAAGACACGCAGTGCTGTTAATTGTTGTTCTGTCATGCCTCTAATAACAAATCCTAATTGTTTATTGCTTGCCCACCTCTTAAGTGCTTCAACACATTCACAAATACTCATCTATTCTCTGCACAATCAGTGATTCCTACTCAGCACAGCGTATAATAATACCAAAAACTTGAGTTCATTTTGCTGAACCCTTAACTGATCTCCTCGCTAACTACGTGTCTTTGAAAGCCAGCTCTCAGTCACGCTCACGTTGCAGCCTGACTTCGCAAATTTAGATAGAAGAAAAAAAAAAAACAAACCAGGCATACAGCAGACAACGATGCAGTGACATCATTTACAGAAAAAGACACCACCAGTAAAAACAGTCTTTTGAACGTTGGGTTTTCACAGAAGAACCTTAAATGCTGGGGCAGCTACTTGCTGGGAGCACAGCAGCTGATGCCGCCCTGTAAAACACGCGGCTGGAGCGGCAGCGACGGGGGAGTTACAAACCAACAGTTACCAAAGAGCATCCTACCTACCTCGTAATGGGCCACGCGCTGGGACTCCGATATGAGCTGAGCGCTGCACACTTTGCAGTAACTTTCAGTGAATAATTCCTGGTCGATGTCGGACGATTTCATCTGTTCACGACAAAGAGGAGAGACAACGAGAAGAATCAGTTACAGCAGGCAGGACAGGACGCGTTTGATGAGGGTCCCTACAGAGACACGGGCAAAGCAATGCTTGAGTCAAGCGATTCTGTCACCACGAGGGGATGAAACCAACTTTATATCGGTGCAAATGTGAAACACGGATGGTCCCCACCACACCCCCAACATCTACAGCTCGGGGTTAAGGCACAACCAGCCTTTGGTCCTCATCCTGCAGCAGCTCCTGGGCACTGCTGGAGACCAGCAGTTCCCCCAGCCCCACATCCCTGCCCATGCCGGGGGGCAGCCGGACCCACGCCTGCCCAAGGAGCACCTGGACTGCTGGGCAGCCTCAGATACAGCTCGGATCCCGTGCTGCTCTTCAGTTACACTTTGTGTGGGAGCTACACTCTTGAACGGCTGTTCTTCACCATTACCTTTCATATCTAGAAATACCACGTACATCACCAGCTACAGCATGGATCCCTCACAGCTCGAAACACGCTTAACCATTTGTTATACAACACGGAAGAGCTGATAAAGAGTTTTTCATAAAAGGCAAACATCATTACAACCTGGAGGAAGGTGGTTGAGAGCTGGAAGGGTGCTCCGCTATATTTCTCAATTTAGACAAGGAAGGAAATTGCTTGGGTGATTTACGGGGCTGTGCTGCTCTCAAGCAGCTGTTTAAATATTTGTGCGTTCCCCACAGCTTCCAGCGAGGACACTTGCACTTACTGCAACAGCTCGCTGAGCAACCCGGTTCACAGGAGTAGTTTAGTTCTCTGGTCACACCTTCCTCGTTACACAAGCAGTTGCAGGTGTCCAACTCTGAACCCATAACCAAGGTTGAGGCTTATAACAGATGAACCCAGGCAGAGACAGAGAACACCAGAAGCAGCTTCGCAGACAGGATATTTAAAAACAGAAAGCCCCAGAGCAATTCAAGAGGGAAAAGAGAGGCCGGTGCCTTTTGACTAACACCAAGGTAACGTCTATTCATTCACAGCCTTCACAAACCTGGGCATAATGACGGCTGATAACACAGTTTTTAGAGTTTATTCCACTGATCAGGAAGAAAAACAACACGGAAACGAAGAAGTTACGAGATCTTATTAGCAGGAGAACAGTCAGATGGAGCCCATCAGTGCTGGGCTACGCAGGGGGAATGAGGTTTTCTGTGCCCAGCAACTGCACAGAACCCCTGGCTGTGGCCTCACGGTCACTATGATGCCCCAAAGTTTTACGAAGACAAGCAGCTGAGTCAACATCAGAGGGTCCCAGTCTGGAGAAACCAACTTAGCCCCAGCTGCAGGAAAAGGTTCATTCAGATGGTCATGGTCTATCAGACCAAAGACACAAACCTCAGAGACCCTCTGCTCACATCCTTCCCCTCTGATTCTGCAAAGACATTTGCTTCTTTTCCCTTGCTCTCTGCCAGGGTTTAATCTTCATTTACTCTGTCAAGAGAAACGCTGCATTTGGAAACTTTCAAAGGCACCAAAAGACCCTTTTAGGAGGACCAAAATTGCATCAAAGGCAACAAAGTGGGAGGAAGAAATCTCACTTAAATATAACAGACCAACACAAAGCAAACCAAAGAATCTCATTAAATCTCGGTGCTGGAACCAAGAGAGAGGCAGGTAGCACCACCTTCATTTGCATGCAGTCTGCAAAGCTCACAGTCTAAAGTCTCATTGCAAAAATCAGAGTAAATCAAAAGCAGCTCAGCATTAGCTCTGATAACAGATCCCAAGTTTATTCTGCCTCTAACACACGTGCATACAAATAGAGTTGTCCGTCCTTGCTCTGTAGTGGTGGGGGCTGAACAGGCTTGTTGAGGAACAGGATTTAATGCCTCTTCTGTAAGCAGTGACTTCTGATACAGGTGTGGGATTTGCTAGCCTCAGTACTGCCCAGAAAAGCTCCCCTTTCCCCCCATTTTGTCTTGTCTCAGAGCCACTCCACGTTATCATTTTGCGGCTCAATCCTAGCAGTTATTTATTAACTTCTTCTGCCTGCAAGTGTCATAAAGGGAGTTGAGAAGCAATTAGTATTTATATATCTCTAATCTCTCCCTGCTTACAAGTCCCTAACAGCTCCTGGACCTGACTAGCCCCTGGCTGAGCCTCACTACGCAGCCCGACGTTGTCAAAAAGCAGAGCGGAAAGGAGGGTTTTTCTCCACCGCCAGACATCGGTGGATGTCTCAGCGCGTCCATGGCCATGACGCACCGCAGGCCTCGAGGAGAACAGCAGATGCTGCGCAAGGAGGGACAGTTCCCTGCACGCTCTCAGAGGCTTTTCTTGCCGAGAGTTGAAGAATAAATGTGCAATTCGCAGCCTTGTTCAGCTGAGCAGAAGCGCTTGGTCTGCACCCCAAGGTCTAAATATCTAAAACTCTTGGTCTTCTCCTCCTCAGGTGGGGATGCGAACAGTGGGGCCCCCGCCACAAACACTGACAGCTTTGCTTCGGGGTTTCTCGGGCACCCAGGTGTGGAGGGTCCCCGTCCTGCTTCAGACCCGTAACCTCTGCACCCGTCAGCTCAGCGTCTCCAGGAGCGGTGAATGGTGTCACAGGAGACTTCCTTTCAAATACCTGGTGCCATATGGCAACGATTCTTCTCAGCAGTTCCAGGGACTGGAACAGCTTAATGAAAATCAATTTAATGGGGCTGACTCCAGTTTTTGGCAACTGCCAGGAAGATGTTAACTAAGTTGCATTAAATTTTAGAGGACAGCAATCCACCTACTGACATCAGCGAGATGGTCAAAGCCAAATTCCTTTTTAAGGATATGCTTTGCACCAGCTGAATCCCGCCGGACACGGACACATGAGGAGAGCAGAGCGGTGGAAGCGCACCTGCAATAAATGTTTCCACAATCCAGACGCAGCCAGGGCATCAGAACTGCTCCAGGACCTCAGGCAGGTCTCCAGCACCAGCAGGATGGTGTGAGTTGCAGCAGCCCTTTGCTGCTGCGACAGCAGAAGCGCAATCTGCAGTCACTGCTTGCAAATACAGCCCATCATGTTTCTGATAAACACTGTTGTAATCTCCTTTCCAGCAATCTTCCCTCAGCCAGCCGATTTTATTTCTGTTGTTGCATAGCCCCTGTTATCAAGTTCATCGTCTCCTTTTTTTGAGCAATGAGCCCAGTGAATAGGAAAAGAGGTTCTTTTAATAACAGGAAATTCACGACTCAGGGCAAAAGTTCCAGAGTACATGACAAAGATGAACAAGACAGAGGTTCTTCTAGTTCCTAAGGCTTCGAACACCTCGTCTTGAGCATCACCACCAAGGTGCTCACTCACCCACCTGCTTCTCTGGAATCTCTGCCTGGGTTCGTGTTTCCTACTATACGCTTGAGGAGCTCTATACGATGAAGCACCAAATTTGGCTACTCGGTTTCTTCCAGTCAAGAGGAAAGAAAAAAAATTGTGGTCCCTTATCCAATTTACTCTCAAGGGCCTTAATCACCTTTCCCAGAATTAACAGCTTCCGAAACCTCCGTACTGGAGCACTCAAGAAGTGGCAACTGAGCATGTGCATGAATGCCAAATGCGAACAACAAGCCAAAAATTAAATGTCCTGGTTTTCATGTTGTGAATTATTCGTGGCTTTTGCTGCTGTCACTCTCCCATGGATTAACATCTCATGTAACACTTCCTGTTTTCTTCTGTTGTTTAATTTGTCTTGCAATAAAAAGAAAAAAAGTCTTTACTAATAATTAATGTGCTTTCAGCAACTCTGTCACCGCACTTACAACAAGGCATCTGAAGAAATGCAAAATACTGCCTTTTGAAGTGCCTTATTTCCCAGCACTACCCGCGTGATGGATGGTTGAGCCTGTTCCACAAGTGCAATTCTTCTGCTTTTATTGCCTTGAGGAAGGAGTGCTCGGGGTGCCGGCATCCACAACAGCCGCCCAGCATCGAGAGCACCGCCGGCTACCAGGAGAAAAGGGCCGGGGGTAGGACAGCTCATGGAGCAGCCCAGCACTGCTGCCTCTCCCCAGGGGAGAGCATCAAGCAGCGGACGGGCTGGGATGCGATGCAATGGGATGGGTTGCCCTGTCCCACAGTGACCACAGGACTCTGCACAGCCCACCCTGGCCCTGGTGCAAGAGGCAGAATTTGCAGCCCCAGGATCTGCAGCCTCCACCAGTACCAGCCCCTGGATCTGCTCTCCCTGGGCAGCCCCAGCAGAGGTTGGGCAAGGCCCTTGCCAGCGAGTGATGTAGCAGCCTGTAGAACCCTGCACCCCAGAGGTGATGGTGGCAGTGTCCTAACCCACGAAGAGCTCGCTACGAGCATGCACATCCTCCAAAGATGTGGCTGTTTTCAGTTTTTCCTGTTCTCCTGCCAAACCAAAGATGCTCAGTGTCCCTCCAGCTGTGCTGCACATCTGCTGCCTCTGCCATGCCTCGCCTTCCCTGCAATTCCTGTTTGGTTTGGGGTTTACCTGCCATCTCCCTACTCCTTCCACTCCTGAAATCCTCTACAGAGTCAATTTGCTTCACTTCTGCATTCAGCCTTTGATGCATTTTGACACGCTTTATTGGAGCCCTGAAAATCAGAACAAGATTGTGTGTGGCATGAGCCGGGGAGCAGTAGATCCTGCACGTGTCTGCTGCATGTGTCAAAACACAGAGGAGAGGCTGCAGAGAGCAACATGGAAGAGACGGAGCCTCGGCGCAGACGAGTCTCAACCCAAGCACCCCAAACACCCAATGTCCCCCAGCGTAAGCAGCCAAATTGCTCCTTTTGCTACTTCTCGATGTTTGGGAGGACAAAGAAAGGGACACTCAGGCGGCAGCAGCGTCCTCCCAACCGATGGAGAGGATTATTTGAAAGGAACCTCACAGCTCCTGCGCCATGGAGAGGAGAACGCCCGCATTGGTGCTCATTTTCCCCCTGCCCCATGCACAGGACCAGAAACGCCCCATGAGATGCACGGGGAAAGAGGGACCGGCTGCACACTCCTCCATGTGGGATCCAGCTGCGGGAGCAGCATCTCGCCAGGGATGTCTCGCTGAATGTCCCCGAGATTCATGAGCTGCCAGACGTTCCCATCTCCTCACCTCATCACTGAGGTACCATTTGTAGACAGCAGAACCAAGCAAGAGAAAAAATTTGACAAAGATGTCAGGAACAAGAGTGTCCTCTGGCCAGAGGGAAGCCGGAGGGGGGGGGATGATGCCTTCCAGGCAGAGAAGCAGCAAGGCCACGGCTGTGCGGGGTGCCCTGCACCCCAAGCCAGCACCACGGCACAGAGACAGCTAAAATCCATCCCGTGCCTTTTGACCTCCTGCCTGCCCGAGGTGGGAACAAAGGGCCAGGCGAGGAAATTCCAGGAGCGTAGGTTCAGAGAGCAAAGGGAAGACCTGTGCTTGCAGCGGAGAGCAAGCCCTCCCTGCCAGGAGCTGCCTCGGGGGGGGATGAAGGAAGGATGCTGCCAAGTTTAAAGGGAGCTACACCGCCGGTTTGAGAGGCACCATCATCTCTTCCCTGCGAGCGCACGTATCCGGTCATACACAGCAATTGTTCTAATTATTCACACTACATCGTGTGGCAGGATTTAATTGCAAACATGCGCTGACTTGAATAAAAATATATTTTTAAAAAAGGAGATTGATATATCGTGACTGATTTAATAAAGCTTTTAGGAATGGAACAAAGGGCAATCACATTCCATGCCTGCACAGAGCTCAGGGACGGGGCTCTGGGCGCTCGCTCCAGTGCAGCCGGGCGCTCATCTCAGCCCCTCAGCAGCAGGCACAGCCCAGAAACCTCCTGAAAGAAGGGTTAGACCAGACCCTGGCAGAGGCTGCACTCTGAGACAGAGGGGTTGATGTAGTCAGATGGCAAGAGGGGAGGGATGCGCTGGTACGGGGATGCTGAGACCTGGTATAGGCAAGAAACGAGGTATCCTGGCCCAGGGCATCCCTGCTGCTGGCATCTCCCTGCAGAAACAGATTCTGCCCTGGCCAAGCCCCACCCTGGGGAGGAAGCCCGGTCCGACACAGCCTGGCACTAAGCCCTCTGGCACCCGCTCCTCTCCCTCCCGCTCGCCTCCCACTGCGCCCCGCTGCCTCCCACCCTGCCGCCCAGGGATGCATTTTTGGCAGCTGCCGTGGCATCCCCAGCCCCGAGCACTGCGCTGCCCCAGCCTCTCAGGGGACCCCCATTCCCCAGGGACCCCGCGCCCCTCGGAGACCTCCAGGGACCCGAGACGTGTCGGGGCATCGTGGGGCCGGAGCGCGGGGTGCAGCGAGGCGCCTTGCGGGCTCGCATGCTGCGGAGCCAGAGTTACCATGTGATGCTCGTGGTTGCTATGGAAACGGTGGTTTCTCACCAAAAAAAAAAAAAAAAAGACGCTTAAATAGTCTCCGAGCCTCTCTAGAGCATGGTTGGCGCTGCCAGGCTGTGGGCACCCCAAAAGTCGGGGGGTCGGTGCTGCCCTGCCCCGCAGATAGTGCCAGGGCTGCGCTGCAGCAGCGGCCGATGAGGGGGGAGCAGCCAGTGGCTCTTGCTCAGCCCTTCCCTGCAATTACAATCAGGACGCCACATTTATTTTTGGATAAGCAGGACCTACTTTTTCATGTGGCTCCCTAATAACAAACCGAGCCGTAGGAAGCGAGGCAAGCTGAATCCCGTGCCTGCAGCTCGTAGCCTCTAGTATTTTGCATAATCAGGGCTTGTCATTCCCCATCAGCTTCAGCTCAGACACCCAAGAGGCAAAGCCATGTAAGGTGGCAACAAGCTTAGAAGAAGCCTTCAGAGAACAAATCTGTCCATCACTGATGAGGGATTATTTTAATACTGGATTCTGTGATAAAAGCCTGCACGCTGGCCTAGCTGGCTAAGCTTAAGCGCCTCTTATCAAAACCAGCTTCAGCCTCAACAGCACTAACCCCAAATGAGTTTAATGTCACTGCTTGCTTGCCGACAGCACTAAAAGCTCCCTGCCCAGCAAAGGTTAACGGAGTTAGCGACAGCAGAAGTAGAGATGCTCCTGGTTAACCTCACTGTCATCCAAGCTCCCGCGGGCAGGCTGAGCTCCTCTCCCCACCCCGAGTCCTCCGTCCAGCCGCGACACATCTGACATTCGCCAGCCGGAGATGCCTCACCGAGTGCCGCTCGGTGAGGATTTATAGGAGTCCAGGTCTCCCAAGGCAGCCAAGCAGCGCTGGCCAGGAACCCTCCCTACTTGTAATGATTGATGGACTCTGTTCCTTTCAGCTACAGCTCCCCTGCTGTAGCAGAGCTTTTTTGTCATCAATGAAATGATTTAGAAACAAGACACCAGGAATGCAAATGTTTTGTATCTAAGTCCCCTAGTTAGCAAGGAGCAGCTAAACCCCTGGCCTCATTTAGCTGCACATCCAAATTCCACATCCTCTAAAGGATATCAGCAGATTTTATTAAACTTCTTCATATTACCGTGTAATCTGTCAATTAGCTTTGTGTGCAACAGCAAACAACAAGGGGTTTTATCTTAAGTAAAATATAAAATATTTACATCCCTCCTACAGACTTCTCTTTTTCTTTGCCCGTCTTTGATTTAAAAAAGAAAAAACACAATCCTCCTTTTGTCTGCATTCGTTCTCTTCTTAGAAGCAGGAGCATCTCCCATGCTCATCCACATGGAGCAGAAGATGCCGGACGTTGAAGTATTATGTCCGACCTGCCTTGTATTTGGGAGTACTTCAGCAAATGACTCGCATAATTCACGCTTTATTTTCCCCTCTGGAAAAAACCCACAACACTATTCTGTCCCTTCCCAACAGATGAGCAATGAGAAATGGTTCATCGATGCCCACGGTAGTGCTCCAGCCCTGCACGTGAAAGGCTTTCCAGAAATACAACTATTCTATTTTCGTCAGTGAGAAATTAAACTGCTGTTGCAGAAGGGCTGGGCACCAGCTCCTGCTGGAGACCAGCTCTAACTCCAGGGTTTGGAGAGGCCTCCCCCTCCCTGCATAGTCTGGGGACTCCTATTCCTACAGTATTTATTAGGCTTCCCCCGTGGTACCAAGAAGCAATAGAAAGGCATTAAAACAAGTTAATGTGTTCCATACAACATCGGTTTTCAAAGTGGGGTTTGTAAGTTATCCTTCACTCGTGGCCATCAACCTAGAGAGGAAATAAGGCTGAAAAATGCTTTCTGTATGTCCTGCAAAACCAATAAATTCCCTGTGCTTTGGTAGGGGCGGGAAAATACCTTTGCAGCATGCTCACAGAGATCCAAAGCTTGTGAAAAGGTGCAGACTTCTCCCAACAAGCAGACTGAGGAGACGTCTCAGCTACAGCACCTACCAGAAGCAAAGAGGCCAAGACCTGGCAGCAGAGGATTTCTGAGAAACAGGAAAGCATCCATCAGGTGACACCACATTCCCAAAGTAAAGCACCACCTGGGACAATCAGAGTCAGATGAGAACAAAATGCTCATGAAACATGACTCATTCCTGAGAAGACCAATATATAATGGGGTTCACCATGATCTGCATCAGCTGGCAGAGATGATACAAAACAGCACCACGACCTCCTCAGCAGCTCGCTCTGAAACCGTCATAGAGCTCGGTAATTTGGAAAAGCCTGAACTATAAACACCCTGCACTGCAGGAAGAAACAGTGAAGCTCCTGGAGAATTTCATAAATACGAATTAGCAAAGGTAAAGACGACACTGAGAGCCTGGTTCCATCCTGCTTTGCAATGTCCTTTCTCACCCACTGTCAGAGCCACATGCTACAAATCAGCTCCTCGTGTCCCTCCACCTTCACACCCCATCCAAGCGCTGCCCCGTCCCACACGTGGGGTGATCCCTGTGGACCCCCCGCCAGTGCCCCGGGAGCGGGGGGAGCACAGCCCGGCGAGCCAGAACACCGGAAAAAAAAGAATCTGATCATTAAAGAGAGACAATAACATGTCCTCACACTCTGCGTGGCTCCCATCCCTCTCAGACTCCTGTGAACCACAGCCGCCTGCTTGAAAATTAGACAGGTTAATTATTGCTACAATTAGGAGTATCGTGAAGCATCTCTGGCAGCAGGAAGCAATATTGTCATAAACTTGTATAATCACTCAATATTTTCAAACAAACAGTTGGATCCACAGTTATCATCTTGACGCTTTCACCAGTGGTGACATTGCAGGGTGGAAAACACAAAACTGATTAATTAGTTTTCATTTTAAGTCACGCTAAGCTCTGTCTCCCTCTGCCACGTGCCAAGACTCTGTGAGGCTCAGAGGTGGTGAGGTGTGGAAGCTGCCAGCATCCCGAGATGCATGGACACAGCTTGGGGCAGGTGAAACGCTCCCGGGGTCCAGCCCCGACACCTCCGTCGTGCTCAGGCCACGCACGTTTCCGCCTCGCCCACCAACACCATCAGCTCTCACCTGCTTTATCAGATCTCAGATCATAGCACCCCGTACAACCGGGGGTTTGACCGATTAATTCACAGCTTCAAAAGCAGTGGGTGTTCAATCCCAGCCTGTTCCTGGGGTTTCTGACAAGCCACTCCAGGTACTGCAGATCCAGGGCTCGGAGCTTTTCTCATTTTCTTTGTGTCATTTTGAAACCAGTGCGTACCTCCTATTTGCAGCTAGCTGCTGGCTGTCATGGCTGTGGCTGTATCCTTCAAGACAGCTTTAAATACCAATGTCTCACTTTGCCACGGAGTCCACCCACTGCTTTTAAGCGGCTGGATCAAATTTAGGAGCAATTTTAAGTTCACAGCACGGTTCCCTGCATCTCCCAGGGCTGATAGCACTTTGAGGGCCATGCCTGCAGCTCCATCACACCCAGCCCATGGGCAGTGGGTCCCTTGTTCAGGGACCCTGTGAGACACTGTGGGACAACTGCCCAGCCTGCCACGTAACCACACAAGCACCATGTACGTGATATATAAGCAAGTAGATCAAAGGAGGAGAGAGGTGACACCTCCAGGGCCTCCAGTGCAGAGGCTGATCTGCTGGCAAGGTTTATTTATACTCTCTCGCCTTGAGGGTTTGTTTCACCAACAAACAAGTGTTGGCAAGAAGCAGGTCCAAGCTTAACTACATCTCCTACCCCACTTCATCTTTAACAAGACAAAATAAATATATCTGTGCTCTGGAATTAAGAGGAGCGATATTCTTCTCCCCTATCACTTTCCAAATGAAGCTCCCGAAAGCCCCCTTTGAAGCTTCCCAGTTTCGTTTCCAGACCTGCTCCCCCCTCCACGCTCTGGAGACATGGATTAAATGAGCCCTTTGAAGTCCTGCTGCTGTGAGCTGCTCTGGGGCAAGTTCAGCTCAGCTTTTTGTCATGTCCTGGAAAGAGGACAGCAACCACCACCCACCTTCTGCAAGCCGTCCCATCTACCCAGGACCCTGCGGAGGTGCACGGCCAGCGACCACCTGCAGTAACACTGCTCGGGGAGAACAACCCTTCCTCGCTCACGGGCCAACAGACCCTTGGCTTGGTGTCACCAAGATCTGCAAACTCTTGCAGAAACTCCCAGGTCCCAGCCCCGCATGTGTGGGCAGAACGGTGTCGCGGGGTGAGGGCACGAGCTCCCTGTGCCAGAGCCCGACCGCCCGTGCCAGCCAAGCCGCCAGCACGTTAAGGGCCTGAACACTGTCAAGCACTGCACAACAGGCAAGTTTTAATATTGATAATATCCATCTCCAGCCATTTCTAGTTAATGGAACAAAGCAAACCATCAAGAAAAATGGGAACATTACAATAAAAACAACAACAAATTAAACTCTAATGCAATCAGAGAGCAATTAGGGATCTCTCCTCTGGGAGCGTTTTGTAACTCTGGGTCTCTCTCAAAATCTGATCTCTCTGCAACTTTATTTCTTTCTAATTAATAAATGAAGAGGCGAATGGCTTGGTGTCTCCCAGCCCCCTGCAAAACGCCATCTCCTGCTCTGCAGGAGCAGAAGGTGGTGGCAGGTAGAAGCGTTCACACCTCGGAGCTGAGCAGAAATGCAGCTGTCAGCAGAAGGAGGTGCAAAGGCAGGGAGAACAGAAACCACCGCCCGCGTCTGTGCCAAGGTGACCAGAAACACTAAGACCCGAAGGCTCCCATGCGAGAGCCAGGCTGAGCAGGCAGCGGAGCACGAGCAACCCTGGAAAACCCTTTGTTTTCCCATACACAGCTCCCACAAAAGCCAGTCCGGGTGCCCACGACCTGCACGCTGCCCAGGCTCGCCCGTCCCGCACCCCAGCGAGTCTGGAAGGTGGCCTTTGGCACGTCCTTCCCAGTGCGGTGCCAACAAAGAGCCCATGGAATTGCGGGAGAACTGACACAGGGCCAAAGATGCCCCGTCCCACCAAGCCAGGGCCTCTCCAGTCTCACCCACAAGCTGCCTGAAGGTCACAGCTGCAAAACCCACACAGCCAAGCCTGGCTCTGTTAAGCCTTCCTTCAGGGCATGCAAACACAGTAAACACTCTCTGCAGGGGAGAAGATGGCATGACGTGGAGGAAAGCCTTCCTCCTGGGTCCCTGACGCTGCTGCTGTTCCTGCGGGCAGCCCTGTCTGCACTGCACAATTCCTCTTCTACCCCTCGCTTTTCAGGAAGGGGCGTTTTTGACACTTTGTAAGGAATAACGAAGCTTCCATATGTCCTGCTACCTGCCCAGCAGCTCTCAGAAAGACAACCCTCTCTGCGTTCAGCCGAGGAAGGCACCTGTGCTGCGGAGGGAGGTGGGAGCCTTGACCTTCATCCGCTCCTGTACCCAGATCCACCCTTGGGAACACCAGCAGCCCCATTCTGGCCTAGAAACTGGCCCAGTTCTGATCTCCCTAGCCAGTTCTGGATCTCAAGTCACACCTCCTTCCTTGGGAGCTTAACCCAGATAAAGTGAGACACCCAGATCTGACAGTGCAAGGATCAGCCAGGACGAGTCCCAGCTTTTTTTTTTTTTTTTACTGGTGAGCTTGGGGATTTTTCCTCCCCACAACAGCAAAACCCCCACAGGGAGGGATGACAAAACCACAGCTGGACCACTCCGGCCATCAGCATTCCCAGGTAAATCTCCAGGCATGAAGAGGGGGAGTTTGGTGGTGCAGTGCCACACAGCAAGCCATAAACCCCCCCGAGGTAAAGCTGGGCTGCTCACTGGGAGCACAGTGCTGAGTCAGCAAGGATCAACCAGCTGCACCAACCCCTCCGCAAACTGGAGGCAGCAAATAAACCGGATCCAGGCAAATATCAACAAAGCATCTCCACGCACAGACAACACCTCCTGAAGAAGGGCTGGTCAGCATTGCTGCGGGTCGCTGGGGAGGCCTGGCAGGGATAGTGTGCACTCTGTGGCACACCTGGGAAGAGGAAACGCAGCAGCACTCCACTCCTCTGGGATTTCCAGCACCGGAACGGGCAGGAAAGCCTGAGGGAGGATGGTGGATGCAGGAGGAAAGTCGAGACAGCACAGCTCAGAGCCAAGGGAAGCAACTCCTGAAAGGTGCACATCCAAGCCGGCCAGGTACAAGCAGAAGTGCGGCGCAAACCACTATGTACGGACAAGGATCAATTATCCAGAGTGACTCAGAATGATCAGATAAAGTCGGTGGAGGGGTGGAAATCAATCTGAATTTTGGAACAGTCCCACCCCAGGATGTGACCAGGAGGCTGGATCCTCCCCAGGGAAAGGGATGAAGGAGGTGCCAGAGCAGGTGCAGGGACACTGGGACTAGGAGGTTTATAACTGACAGGTCTACACTGCTCTGGGATAATAAGGGATTCCTGCACTCTTGTTTCTGTTAAAATCAGGGGTAAAGACCCATTTTTACTCTAGAAAGCTCCTGTACTGCCCCTCCCTCCCGTCCCTTCCTACAGTAGATGAGTCACTATCTGGAACCTTTATCAAAATACCTCTTACAAACTGTTTTATCAAGTCCCTGCCATTCCCTGCCCCACATCCCAGTGCAAGGAGAAGCGGCAGGAGATGCTGCAGGTCCCTGTCCCTTTCCTAGGGAACAATGAGAGCCCCATCGCTGAAACCCCGCTGCCCAGCATCCCCCTCTCCAGCAGCATCCCCTGCTCCCCCGGCTCACCTCTTAGGTTCCCGAGGCGGATGTTTGTGTTTTGCAGATGGATTGCACGTGCTCATGCCCGAGCCAACGGCACAACCTCCCGCAGAAAACGCAGAGCGGTGATTTTTAACTGTCTCCCTCAAGGCTTCACAAACCTTGCTCTTCACCCAGTGCTGCACACTAAGGTCACCTCGCCATCAGAGGGCAAAAGGAGGGTGCGGCTGCCCAAAGGGCAGCCATCGGAGCACGTTTCTCATCAGGAGCTGAGGGGACACTGTCCAGGTCTGGTACCCCTCATCAAGGGACCGAGATCACCAGCACGTCAGTCAGCTCAAGGGTCAGCTCGTGGAGATCTTTCACGGAGCCCGGGACACCTCGCTGCTGGTGCATAGGGACAGCTTGGCTTGGCTCTCAGGCCTACCGACGACCCAGTGCAACACGTGGGGCTGGCCAGCCCCACCGAGATGAGATGCCAGGCCGATCGCCTTCGTGGCCGCACCGTTGGGCGCTGCAGCGAGTGGGGTCAGGGCTGACCCCGGGGCCAGTGGCCCCAGCCCCCTGTGCTGCCTCCCTGGAAACGCTTTTGCTCTCCAAGCGGTGCTGACTTGGGAAGTTCTGCAAACTTCCCAAACAACAGGGAGAAGAGGCTTGTTTTCCCGCATCCCCAGACATCCACGCTCGCATGCCGCGGCCCCGGGAGCTCCCGTTCCCACGCGGGATGCGCAGAGCCCGGTCGGTGGAACACCCCGCGATTCCCGAGTCCGGCAGGAGCATCCCGGGGGATGCTGCCCCGAGGGCCCGGCCCGGCTCACGGCTGGGTGGAAACCCCGCCGGGAACATATACCAACGCCTGGAGCGTGGCTGGATGCTGCTCACCTCGGGCCTCCCCACCGCGGGTCCGGGGCTGGCACAGCCCGCACCGGCTCCGGCTCCCAGCTCTGCACAGCCCGCACCGGCACCGGCTCCCGGGTCCGGCTCCAGCTCCGGCACAGCCCGCACCGGCCCCGGGTCCGGGGCTGGCACTG
>VZZY01013384.1:73443-86356 GCA_013400335.1 Eurystomus gularis | reverse complement strand
GGGGCGGGGGCTGCGGGGAACACCACAGGCTCCGGGGAGTCGGAGAACCGCTACGGTCGGAAAGGACCTCCAGGATCGCCAGGTCCAGCCTGCATCCCAGCAGCTCCCTGACCGCTGGACCACAGCCTCAAGTGATGCAGCCGCTCGTTTTCTGAGCGCCTCCGGGGATGGCGACTCCACCACCTCCCTGGGCAGCCTGTTCCGGTGCCCAACCGCTCTCTCAGGAAAGAATTTCTTCTTGATATCTCATCTAAACCTCTCCTGACGCAACTTGAGGCCATTTCCTCTCGTTTTATCATTAGTAATTTGAGAGAAGAGACCAGCACCAGCCTCGCTACAACCTCCTTTTGGGTAGTTGTAGAGAGCAATGAGGTCTCCTCTCAGTCTCCCCTTCTCTAAACAACCCCAGTTCCCTCAGTCGCTCTTCATAAGACATGCTTTCAAGACCCCTCACCAGCTTTGTTGCCCTTCTCTGGACCCACTCCAGCACCTCAATGTCCTCCTTGTACTGTGGCACCCAAAACTGGACACAGTGCTCAAGGTGCAGTCTCATGAGTGCCCAGTACAGGGGCACAATCACCTCCCTACTCCTGCTGGTCACACCGTTTCTGACACAGGCCAGGAAATGTACTTACTTCAAGATTCATGCTTCTGCAGATGATATTCTTATGTTAATACCTTGGATTTGTGTAGCGAGTGTGTCTGGTGCTGCAGGCACCCACCAAAGGAGAGCAGGAGGCAAGACCCCCCCATGAGGATGAGGGGCAGGAACAGCTTTCCCAAAGCCATGGCCAGAGGAGAGCAGATACCAAAGGGAATGGGACGGGTTCCTCTTCAGCCAAAGGGTAGTCACGGTCCCCCTGAGGCAGAAGCTGATGAACAAGTGCCCAAGGCCAGGGGCAGAGCAAAGGGGAGCAAGGAAATAAACAGGTGAAGGAGAAATCAGGCGGGTGCAGACCCCTGCAAACCACACACGATGAGGAGACCGTCCCTAATACAGCACCACGTACACATGCCCAGGAGCCCATAATGCACAGCCAGGCTTAAAGGAAACCCATCTCCGCTCTCTGAAATGCCGTAGCAGCTGAATATAGAAGGAGAGTGGACTTTCCTTTTTTTTGTGCACAATATCATCCAAGATGTGGTGAACCGACCACGACACAAGCTAAGCCACATCAGAGTTCAGGCTGCAAGCCCTGAAAACCAGGGTGCAGGTGAACACAATCCCGTACACCTTCCCTCTACCAACGCAAAACTTCCGTGTCATCTCTCTGCCCTCCCTTCTGCTTATAACAAAATCAGGAGGGCGAGGATCGGCTTGGTGCCGCGGAGGGTTTCCAAGCCTTGCAATGTGACATTTCCCACCTGTGATGCACAAGCAAACAAAGAGGAAAGCCGTTAGCCCAGCTCTGCTCACCTCCCTCGGTTCTGTAACATCTCTCAGCAGGAGTGAGGATGCTGGGTCTCTGCAGGCGAGGGGAAATGCCTCCAAGGTCTTTGCAGCTCCAGGCAATAGGGGCTTGCACCCTGGAAGAACTGGGGGATGCTCCTCTTGCATGCTGAGCTGTGGAAAGGCTCCTTTACACCTTCACCTCCAAAGCCAGGTGAAACCAAGCACACTTCATTCCCCTGCTGAAGGTTTGGCTAATCAAAGCTATTATAGGTCTCCTTTCCTCCCAAAAGAGCTCTGCTGTCTGGGTATCACCTTTGCCAGAGCCTGATAAAAATGCTGTATCTTAAGCAATCCGCCGTACTGGAAAACGCACGTTGCACAGATAACAGAGTCACAGCAAAATCTGACTGATACCCTGGGTGCGAGGTCTCCAGGTCAGCCACGGCTGATGGTCACAAAGGGGCTGTGTCCGGAGAACCTTTGAGAAGTGGGTTTATTTAGTTTGACTTATTTCTATGAGATACACATTGCAGACAGTCGCAGGGATCCTGTTTGTACCAAGTACCTGGCTGAGCCACGCTGCTGCCCTTTTGCTACCGGGTATCTGGAGCCTCACCTAAGTGGTGAAATGGACTTTAAATCACCCTCCATCACAGAAACATTAGAAAGAAGGGAAAAGACTTCACCAGCAATTTTTCCATTTCCAGCTTAATCTGCTTGACAGCAGTTTTACAAACTATCTGCGCTATGATGCTTCATGACCCTGCTCGGCTCTTTAGCTGAAAAAAAAAATAACCGCTAAGAAGCATTTAAGCCGTGCATTTAAGCCTCCAAAATTGACACAAACTCCTTAGAGCTGCCACCTGGAGCCTCAGATACTTCGGTGCTAAGAAGGGCAGATAGACAATGTTTGCAATGATGCAGCTGCCATCCAGGGAAGAGATGTTTCTTAAATCTCTCACTTTTTTTTTTTTTTTAGGATTATATAATTCCCAGGAGCATCCCGTGCTCCTTTGTAAGGGCAGCACCAGCACCAGACATGTTGGAAATAACTTACAATTTAATAAATCCCTCAATATTTTTCAAGGTGCCCCCTCTCACCCCTGCCTGTCGCAGATTACTGGCTGCCTGTCTCCACGTTTCTTCACGCAGGGACCAGGATCCTTTCCTCGCCCCGGGGCTGCAAAGCCCCAAACGCTCCCCAGGGTCTCCCGGAGAGCCTGGCAGCTTCCCTGCTGGCACGGCACAGCTCCGAGGGGCCCACGCAAGGCTCCCTGAACAAGAATGCCCCCGAGCAGAACTCTCTTTTGCAGAAAATAATGGCGAGAATGAGTAATTCATTACTGCCCTCCTTCCTGCCAAGCAAACAGGCTGCCCCGTGGCTCTCCCCAACAGACTTGGGCAGCCTTGGCTTTGAACAAAGTGCAGCACTGGAAAATTCGGCTTTTGCTCCATCCCAGCAGCCTGCCAGGGCTCAGGAATGTGTTTACTGGCCCTGAGTTGGGCTAACTTTGGAACAACCTGAAACACATCAAACCAAGGAGCTGTAAAGCAGCAGCTGTGATTGATTAATCACAGCAGTGAAGCTGAAGGGTTTGATCATTTTCAAAAGCTCTTTAACATCTTATTCTCCAAAGAAGGAGAGGTTACTGCAGCCACGGAACAAAGCGGAGCACAAACCGGGGCCGTTTCCTCCTGGGAGAGGCTCTGGACCGGCTGCACTGCTCAGCCAGTGCCTCTGGGAAGCAGGAGATGAAGAGAGATGAGGGAACTCACTGAGCTGCCACTGGCTGGGAAGGAAATGGTGTGACTGACATCTCGGGCCAGGCTCTCGAGATGTTTGTATGCCACCAACGTGGGGACACCACTCGCCAGCATCACGGCCTGATCCTGCACGGGCTGCAGGCCCTCAGTGGCTGGTTCCCTACCCGGAGCCTGATGGACACAGCACTGCACAAGCCAGCAAGGGTGTTTTTCCTCCTTGGAGCAGCCGGTCAGGCCAGGTCCAGCCCCTTTCCATCAGTGGGCATTTTCTGGAAGATCTCTTTGCTCTCATACCTCATCAATGCCCATCCTTGCTGCCAGAGGTCTGCCTGGGACCCGAGCACACACAGCCCCTGCTAAAAATCCCTGCCCACACAGGGCATCAGTTACTCTCTGCCTTGAGAGGGAGGCACGAACCTTTCTGTGCTTGCAGGGAGATGCCGACAGCCCTGCAGCAAGCAAATAATGGAATTTCCCATCCAACCTCCTTGCCCAGAGCAAGCTTATCCTTCTTCTCGCACACATTACAGCTGTGTGATGTTTCAGATTCCGTGTATTTTTATGGGAACACTACATGTTTTCCTTTCCAAAAAAAAAGAAAAAAGCCTTTTATCTCTAATTTGACTCTGGTGGGCATTCACATGGATTAATTTGCCTCTTCCACCAGCACTGCGTCCTCCCAAAGGCCGAGCTAAGCACTGTCCACAGCAAGCACCTGGTACAGTAACCACCACCCCACAGGGCTGCTCAGCAAAATAGCTTTTCAACCACCAATTAAACACAGAACTATTATCTGATCAGCAATTCTTTGGCGTAGACATCAGGGTGTGCAAGGAACCGAGCCCCGCAGCCGTGCTACGGGAACAGCCCTCGCGCCGTCAGCAGCTGCGGCATGGCACAGGTTGGGGCAAAAAACAGACCGAGGCACCTGCGAAGCAGGGTCCTGTGCACGGGCAGCAGCAGGACAGAGAAACGCACCTGCCCTGGTACCCAGAGCTTCGGGCTTGCGGCCGTGCTTTTGCCTCTGCGCTGGCAGCGGGAACGGCTCTTTCCAGGTGGATTCCTCTCCACAACGGTGCCCTCAAGATGCAAGAGCCAGTCTCTCAGCCCTTGAATGTTCTCTTTTGCTTAGGCAGGTCAAACGTGGTGATGCTGCTCCAGCCAAAAGCACGCTTAATGAAGACGCAGCATGTACATTTACGTGGCTTTTCATGCTTCCAGGTTGGTGTAACTACCTGGAGCCCTGCAGCCACTGGGTCAGGCTAAAGAGATGGACAACGCAAATGCAAAAGCCCCGGAGAAGGGAGAAGTACTGCCTTGAGGTGTCTGAATAAACCCCGCACCAGAGAAGACGAGCCCCTGCTCTTCCAGGCACCGCCAAGCAGATCTCACTCATACAGCCAGGGGACAAGGGATGGTCCCTGTGCAGGAGGGTGCGAGGTGGCCCCAAAGCCCAGTGCCACGAGGCAAGACGTCATCTGTACCCACACGAGCACGCAGAGCTGGCGGGCTGGGCACCCGGGATGCTCCGCTCCCAGCGCTGCTGCTGGACTTGCAACCTGCCAGAAATGGAAACCATATTTCCCCAACGAAACCCCGGGTCTGGCTGCCTGCGACTAACCCCCTGCTTTGCTGTGACATTCAGCTCCTGAGGCACAACACAGCTTAGTGAATAATTATAAAAATCTCCAGAAATAAACAAGATTTTTGTCACAGCCGTAAGCACAGCTCCGTGCCACTTTGCTGCCTGAGAGAACACACCACTGCTTTGGTTCTCCTTTGCGCTAAGACCACACGTTAGCACCGTGGCACGCATGGAAGCATCACCCATGGCACGATGTGGCTGGAGGATGAGCCCTGCAGGACTATTGATCTGCCCCTGGTGCAAAAGCTCAGCTTACCCCCCCTTTCCCCAGGGGAGTTAAAAAAGAAACCCGCTGTCTTCAAAGCCATTTGCTTAATTAGCAGCCACTGCACAGGTCAAGGGGCACAGCAAAGGCACTGGGTGGAAGGGACATAGGCAAAGAGAAATTAGTGCTTGGTTTTCCCACAGGCAGACGCAGCTCCTGGGCATGTTCACAGCCCAGTGCCTGCACGCCAGAGCATGTCAAAGGACACTGCAAAATCCGCCCAAGCACGCCACAGCCAGGCCTGCTGCTGTGTCGGTCACCTTGTCAGAGGGAGGACTGCTGGAAGAAGCTGCACTTTGCACTTTAAAAAAATCTATTTTCCATCTCCTTCCAGTAAAACAATTGCCAGGTGGCAAAAGCCAGGCTGTCCAGGGGACAGCAAAGGGCATCGTTCCAGGCTTTCCCCTGAAATGCTACTAACTGAACATCAGCCTGTGGATTCCAAGTGAATTCTGGGGAGAGGACAGATGATCCTCTGCGGTGCAATGCAGCAACATCTGGAGTTCCTCTCCGCATTTGCTGTATCCCTTCCCTCCCCTGGGCTATACTGTGCTATCCACGTTCCATTCTCTGAGCTGGCAGGCACGGGGGAGTAGCGGAGAGAAAACCGGAGGCAAAGGCACAGTCACCTGTGCATTGTTTATGAGACATCCTTGCAGCAAACTCTGCCTGAACACGGACCTCCTTTCCAATGAGACGTGGCACAAGCAGGGCCGCTGGCGCTGCCCTCTCCCCGGCGTGCCCCCAGCGCGGGAGGCTGCGGGCAGGGCAAAGCTGCGGCACTTGCCAGAGCATCCTCCAGCGCCGCTGCTGCTCCTCTCCCAGATCTAATTCCCTGTTCCGATCAGAGATTGCAGAGTGACTCAGAGCACAAAGCAGCGCTGGCTCTGGGAGCAGCAAGATCTGGAGAGACACAGATCTGTGTCTGGAGATCTCTGGAGAGACACAGGTTTGAGCAGAGCTTCCTACTGGGGTTCACAAACCCCACAGCCACGTGCACACACTACGAGGCCGTTCTTCTAGCAAGGCCAGAGTGCAAAGCTACAGTGGGGCAAAACGTTACCCTGATTGTGCTGCCCCTGTTGTCCATCTCCTTCAGCAGCAGAGGATCTGCCCTGGGAGAAAACGCTGCTTGGCACGACAGTAAGAGGCTGGGGCTCCAAGACCAGCAGGCTCAGGCTCTCCAGACAAGCCCCTGCAGTTCCCACCAGAAGGGCTGTGCCCTGACAGGATGCTTTGTGCTCACCCCACACGAGGCTCTCTCTGTCCTGCCTGCTCCACTGCCACATCCCAGGTTTTTCCTGGTCTTGTGCACCCAGAGCAGCAGCAAGCAACCCTTCTTGGACCTGGGCAGTCGCTATTCCTTTGAGACCATCGCCACTCTTGATTCTTTTCTGAGGCATGACGCCCTTTAAACTTCTCCTTCCCTGGCATTCAGCAATGACATTAGAGCAGGCAGCAGCAGGTTTTTTGCACGACAGAGTTTGCTGAGCATGTTTAAAGTACTACGTGCCTCTTCGCTGAGGTTTGTGGGCCCTTCTGCCAGCTCGTGTTGCTTGAAACAACCTGAACTAGTGTCTGACCCTGGCTCCATCGCACTGTAAAACACGCCTGCGGGATGTCCCCAGATAGGCTACTTTGATTTCGTTAGCTCTTCCTCAGCTGCAGTTTTTAATCCTGGGGATAACAAAAGGCTGAACTAAAGCCGCCTTCCAGGATCTCCGACTCTGGCGGAGCATCTTCAGCTCTGTGCATAAGAATTACAGCACCCGGGGAGCTTGAACAAAGAGCCCCAGGCAGCACCAGCCTGAAACACTGGGAACAATGCCATCCTTCACGGAGAGGGGAAGATGTTTGGAAATGCAATTTCCGAGGTCACCTTTTATCATCCAGGCAAGGAGATCGTGAACGCACTTTTGTCAGCCAAAGCCAGCACTGGGGACTTCCCACAGTTACAAACCAGCGTTTTCAACAGGTCCTCTCCCACCTCCCCAGGCAGCCCCAACAGCCAAACCCCAGACGAGGCAGAGGGGAGCCAGGACCCGCTGCGAGGCATTTCAGTCCTGTCCCTGAAGACGGAAAGGCTTGGCCCACTAATCCCAGAGGCTAAAATAATTTTACGCTTTCTTCTGAGAAATCCCCACAGCAAAGCCTGGAAGATGCAGCAAGCCCAGACAGAAACATATTTCCCTTGTGGTTCCCCTGATGCCTGACTGCCAGCTCACAGACATGCAATTTGTGCCTCACTAGGCAAAACCCAGTGAAGTGTTTAACTTGACAACAGGAGCATTTCTCTGAGCGCTGCCACCTCAACTGACCCTGGCACAACATCACAGGCTCCCCCAGCGCCTCGCCAACACCCACTCCTGCAGCTGCCTGCAACACTTCACTTCCCAGCAATTATTAGCTCCACGCCAGTTCTGCAGGCTCCTCTCGCGCTACTTAACATCCAGCAGTCCTTCAGCACACCCTCCTTCTGCTGCTTCGGAAAGTTTGGAGTTTCTCCCACCCTCTTACGGGAGACGAGCACAGAAGCCGCCTTTGCACGGGGAGCCATCGAGTGGGCAGCCCAGGTCCGGCACGGCGGGCAGAGCCCGGGTGCGGGGACAGACCCCTTCAAGCAGAAAGCCTGGCAGAGAGATTGGCTCTTGCACAAGGAAAACGTGGACCTTAGCCCAGGCTGAGCTGCATCTCGGAAGCTTGTAAATAACTGCCTTGCTTGGCCTGTAGCTCGCTCAGCATTGCTATCGCCCCAGTTTTTCCTCTGGCTTAGAGACACGGGGACCAGTCTCTCTGCCCACACCACCAGCATTAATCTAGAGAGTGATAACACGGACTGGAACAGATATGCCTGTCACAGGAGTCCCTGAGTGGGAAGAGAGGTGAGTAACAAACCCTTACCTGCCAAAGCATCCTGAAAACTCCCTGACGGCTGAGACCAGGCGCGAGGAGATGGTGGGTGGAAGCTGGGCACAAGCTACCAGCCCCAAGCAGGAGCACAGACGTGGAAGCGTTTGCACTCCCCGTGCGTACCCCCCACTCTGCTTTCCCTGCCCTCCACTGCTGCAGCACTGCCGGCACAGGGACGGGCTGGGGCAAATCGGGGCAGTGGCTCTCAGTGGTCTGCCAGGACAGCCCTCGGTGGTGGGAGCTGCAGACCAGCTGGGCAGGCAGCCACAGGAGCCCTCCTCCCAGGAAAACCCAGCAGAGCCCACCTGTGCTGGCCAAACTGGTTGAACCTGGGTGCTCATTACTGCACAGGAGAGGGAAGCCCAGGTGCTAATTGCTTAAATGGGTCCCAGTTACTCGGTAACTGGTTACCCTGCACAGGCTGCAGCACTGCTGGAGGATCACCCCACAAGGGACTGGGAGAGCTGGGAGATGGGGTAACCTGGTTGGGAAGGGAGCACATCCCAACATGGAGCTCTGCCCATGGCTCCTCCTGGGCAAAACCTGCCATCAGCTCCACGTGCGTGGCTGCAAAGGCCCCTTCTCTCACCGGGTTACCCGTGTTGGTGTTTCCCCAGCTCTGAACAGGGCTTGCTGGGCCTCTGTCACCGTGGCACAGCACAGTCGGCAGCCACACAGACACTTGCCTCCCAGGCAGGCTCCAGCATTTACCAAGTTTGACTTTGCGCATCAGTTGCTAAGGGCACGTGCTGCCGTCTAATGCTATTTAAACCTGGGACCAGGGCTCTCCAGCTCCACAGCCAAGAGAGGAACACACACCAGCAAACAGCCTGCCCAGTCCCAGCGCGTAAGGATTAACAACAGGCTGTCAGGTACTGTTTGTCACTGTTAACTTATCAGAAGGGCCACTTTGATTGGTTTCAGTGCCGTTCCCCAGGGACACAGAGGAAAAGGAGAGCTGAGTCAATCCATTTCTGTTCCTTGACTGAGCCCTGGGCTCTGCGTTGGCTGCTGGTGGGTCCTGGTGGCAGAAGGGACAGAGATAGGACAGGACTCCCACCAGGACCCCAAGGCCTGGGGCGGTGACAGCCAACAGGGGATGTCCAAGCGATCTTGTGGGGAATCCAGAGGGTGAGACCTTGGTCAGAGTAGACGTTCACATCTGCCTGCACGCGGCCAGAAAGGGGATTTTCCTCCCAGAAGCAAAACACTTTCTCTCATTTGTGCCCCGCGATACATAAGGCACCAGGAGGACTTTCCATACCCACCCCAGCACAATGCGCAGGGTACTTTTTGTCGTCCTTGCTATAAATAGTTTGTAGCACTGCTGAGCAAGGATTAATGACTTCTCTAATTATACCACTGTTAGCTGGTGACAGGGGAGTGATACTGTGCAGATGTCTGAGCCCACTCCCCCAGTGCATGGCTGGATTGCTCTGTGCAGAACATACCTGGACATCATTTCATAACCCAAGGAATATCAAGTCACGAGTGGAGCAAAGCGAAAAACCACAGGTATTTCTTAATACTAAATAAGACACGAATGGAACCCACACCTACACCAAGTTACCAAAAGGAATCCTATCAGGTTTGGGTGGCATCTCAGAGCTGCATATCCATGTAAACATTGTGAATCATAGCACCATAAAGCACCACTCCCTCTGAACATACAGAAGACCTGTTTCATATCAGCTTTTCAATTAACCCTTGATTTTAAATTGGCTTCCCTTATCTACTAGGCAACTGCTTGCTTTGTCCTAGTGAAATGGAGCATTTTCCACATGCCTGCACCCCCCGGGCTGAGCGAGATCCCTGCGCCGTTACACGGCTGCTCGCTTCACCAGCTCCTGGCAGCCCTTGCAGACCAGGGCTGTAAAACTGGTTGTCCTTTGTCCATACATTCCTTTTCCACATGACTTGCCAATAGCGCACACAAGAATTTCTGTAGAAAGGCCCTTACTTAAAAAAATGCTAATAATAGGAAAGTACATCTTGCATCACCTGATGGTGGCTTCAGTCCACCTTCTGCGTTTCAAGTTTTCCTACTTTACAACAGCACAAATGAGGTACAATTTCGGAGGGGAGTATAGTATTTTGCTGCCAAAATAAGCCTCCATTTTCTGAACAGTTTATGACTATGGCAAAAAACGCTTTCTCCTGAGGCCATGGCAGGCACATCACTTGCCTGGGAAAATTACCGGAAAACTGAACAGACAAGGAGCAACTGCAGCACTGGAAGGTCCAGCCTGCAGGTCCCCAGCAGACAAGCTCGGCTTCCCCCACTGCCTGGCCTCCAAGAACGAGATCTTCTACCCGCTCAGCAAGCTCTGCCGGGCTTCTGCAACAGTGTCTCTCTGCAGGAGCGATCCGAAGAGAAGGGACCAGGCGAGTTACTTCCCCCAGTCACTTGGAAACAGCACGAGTCACTCCTTGCAGCAGAGATCCTGCCCTTTGTCGGGTCTAATTTAAGGCAATAACAATTCTATCAGTTCCACAGGGCAGTACCTTCGGTCCCGCAGCCCAGGTTCAAGGAATCCTGTGGGTTCTGGACGTTGGCGCAGTCCACGTGCCTGTCTCCTGGCATCGCCATACCAGCACCTTGCAGGCAACTCTGTCAGGTCAGAGCAGCCCAGGGTGGTGCTGGGGAGGACCAACACGGCCTGGGAGACCTGTGCTGCTCAGGCTTCAAGGCAAGCAAGAGCAAGGGCCAACCATCCCTCAGCCTCACACTTCCCCAGGGCGCTGCGACGCCCGGCCGCCAGCCCCGCTGCCACCGCAGGGGCTCGGCCCCCATCACCATATGGCAGCTCCTGTCCTTCAGCTTTGAGGCATCACCTCGCTTCTGTTCCATTGCCAACCTTGTCAGAGTGCCCCAGAAACCACTGCCACTATTTTTAGAGGGTTAACAAATACCTCTGGTTAAAAATAATCCCCTGGTACATGACTCCCTTTCAGTCCAACACTCAACAAACGGCCACAGCATCGGTCCCAGAGCTGTAAAGATGAAATTCCAACTGATGAACTCAGTCTCCCCTCACCCACCTGCCCATAGCAAATGAACACGAGAAAACAACTAACCTTCTATTTGGTTGCCAAGGTTTCTCATTTTTATGTATAACTATATATATTTATAGTGCCCCTTGCTATTGAAACTGAGCAAAGGGAACAGCAGATAAGACAGCCCAGCAGAATTGTTTCTCAACAGAATGTTTTTCAGTTTTTCCACAAGGCACCAGCAGCTCTTTAAAGTCTTTTCATTACATTCTGCGTTAGATGCAAAATCATATTTCAAAGACAGTTTAACTTTGAAAAAAGACAAAATGCAGCTCCTGTAGTGTGCCACCTGCAAAGAGCAGAGGCATGACCCACATTAGAGACCAACTTCTAATGGAGGGAGGGAGCTTTGCCAGCAAGACTGGGCCACATAAAACACTTTAAAAATAAAAGGTTACAGGGAAACCAGTGCCTTCCTAATGATAGCATTCGCTCTGGTGTTACCATGCCACAACTCAGCTTCCTGCTTTAAATCGTCATTAAGCCTTGCTGCAGGCCCAATAACAACGGCTTTTGGAACGATAGCCACGGAGATGAAGTGCACATCCATGTGTGGACGGGGTTGGGAGACCCAACACACTGAGCTAAATAAGGATAAAAATCACAACACCGCAGGGGCTGCCCTCCCTTTTCCACGGGGCCTTAGTTCAATGTACTATACCCACACAAGAAGCTTTTTTTCTTGTCTGTGCTGATGGCTGCCACAAGGGACGTTGGAAGAACACGGATGCTCAGGCACGTTACCCCAGGGATGAGCAGCCTGATCCTGCCTGGCTTTCAGGAGGAGACCACTCCAGAGAAGCTGGCTGCTGCGGGACGGCAGCCGTGGCATGCGGTGGGCAGGCTGCGGGCGAGACGTGCCCCCGGCTGCAGAATTCCCCTGTTCCCACAGGACCTGGCTTCCATGCTGAGCCTCATGCTCCTGTTCCTCGACACCAGCACCAGGCAGATGCCATCACCCCCCATCCTTCATCCCTGCCCACACGCTGGCCTTGTCCTGGACGCTGGGCTGGGACAGGAGGTCTGCAGCCACCACGCAATTAGCCACCTTGGATTTTCTGTTAGATGTTAAATAAAGCCAGTGAGGCTTCCTTCCTAATTAGTTTATTAGACCACAAATTACAAATCAAACATCTTCTCATCTCCATTCCTTCCAGCATAGAGACTGTTATCAATTTCTGAGGGACTGGCTTCTACCTTTTTCTTTTTTCTTTTTTTTTTTTTTTAAGTATGAAAGGCTTTACCAGCCACAAGCAATTAGTGAAATGAATAAAGAAGCAGCCTGAGTGTCCAGATTGGTTATGCCATAAAGAGGCACCATCCTAACTGGACCGGAATGGAAGCTTTTGACTGCTGCACCTAATACTGAAAAGCAGGAGATGTGCAAAATTCAGAAGCAATTTCTCACCAGCATCATGATGCCCTCAGCATAAACCCTTCCACGCCTGTTACCGTGCAGAGGACACGCAAAGAGTCGCTTCCAGCTTTTGGACTTACTCTTTTAAAAGAAACCTGCGGTATTTAGGGCAAATAAATCTTCCCGAGATCCTCTCTCGAGCTGCAATTAAAAATAACGTTTAAAAAAATGGCTTTAATCCCCCCGAGGTGGGGAGGGGAGGGCTCTGCCGGCCTCGCCAGCGCGGGACGAGGATGCTCCGAGCCCCCACCGCGGGACCCCCCCACTAAAGCAGCGGGACCGGGGCGGGGGCACCGCTCCCGTTCTCCCGTTCCCGAGACAAACGCGCCCCCGCGCGGCGCCGGTTTGGGGCGAAATCCCGCGTTTCGACGGGACCGGGAGCCGCGGGCACCGGCTGTCTGCCGAGCCCGGTGCCCGTGGGGCGGAGCCTGCCGGGGGTCCCGGGGGCGGCTGGAGCCCCCCCGG
>VZZY01013384.1:32223-73294 GCA_013400335.1 Eurystomus gularis | reverse complement strand
CCCCCGGCTCCGCGCTGCCCCAGCCCCGCCCCGGGGGCCGCTCCTGCTCGGAGAGGCGGGCGAGCTGCAGGGAGGCGGATTCGGGCTCCATCCCCCAGCTGAAAGCAGGAGCAGAGCAGATCTTGCACCGCTCTGGAAGACAACGGTGCTTTTCTGAGAGGGAGCTGAAGAAGGGGTGATATCTGCAGGCACACAACGAGCCGCGCTCGTGTTGAACGTGCTGCTCTGTCTCCCCTTGGTTCAGCCGCACAATTGCAATTTGGTTTCTAGGCAGTAATCTGATATTTACACAGAAGTGATACCAATATCCTGCCATTCAGTCCCTTTTGAGGAAACAGCTCAGGTATTCTGAGAGGCTCATCAAAGAGTGGGACCTCTGGGTTCCCAGGCAGAGCTGAGCTGTTCTGCCCCAAGGAGCAGAGACCTGCTTTCAGATGGGAAAGGGCGTTTGTGTGCCTGCCTGGAGACGCGGAGAATGCCCTTCTGCCTTCCAGAAGTATCTCAGCCTGCACCAAACACGCACAGCAGGAGCCGAAAGAGCAGTACAAGGGCACTTAGGAGAAGCCCCAAGTGAGACAGAAGGAATAGACGACAGAGAAGGTGTAATCAGAGAATGAGGAGCTTCAAGGATCAAGTGTAGCTTGGGAAATACACTACAGGGATGTTGGAAGCGAGTCAAGCTCTCAGTTGGACCAAGCTGTCTGCTCCTGCCATATACCCGTTACCAGACTTCCTATTTCATCACCGAGTGGAACAGAAGGACCACAGAAGAAAAACAGGGTAGAAAAACGAAACTGGGTTTCAGCTCTCCCATTGCGCAACCTTCTCACTCTTGCAGGTTTTCTAAGAAGGCAAGCACGAGTTTCATAAGCGTGGAAAAGCATTTTGAGCACAGAGGTCAGCAGAAACGATGCGAAACTCTAGAGTCATCAACAGAACAAGAAAATCCACAGCCCCTGCTGCGCTGGGACATGCACAGCCTTTCTGTCAAGAAGAGAAACAATAGCTGACGACTTGCCAGCACAGAACGGATTCCAGACTGCCACCTGGGAACGGTCACTGCGCTGCCAACAGCAAACGGCTACAGAGCAAGGCTGATCTGCTGAGGACATTCACCAGCCATCTGGGAGAACAACCACAATGCACAGCTTCCTACTGCGAGGGACGGAGCAAAGAGTGTCCACATCCATTTGGTTTGTTATTCAGTCACCTCCAGTCATGTGCTCCAGGAACTGCACGGAGATAAACCAGGAATTCCTCCATGGCTAAACAAGGAGGGTGTTTGCGTCGGCGGCACCTTGTGTCCTTGTCTCTGCTGTTCTTATCTCAGCAGACACTGCTCTCCAAGGGAGCAGGACATGGTTTCATTGTCCCTGTCCTGGAGACCCTGCACGTCACACAGACACATCAAAGGGCGTGAGAAAGAGGTGTTCACAGCAAGATTAGGCACCAGTTCCACGCGGGACAGGAAGGAAGCACTGCAGAAATGGAGCAGAGCACAGCTCCTGTTCACATCCAGATAGAGGGCAGAGCCGCCACTGAAGGTTTAGAGGTGATGCTGCATTGTGCTTCCAGACACCAGACAATCCGTCCCCGAACTGCTCAGTGAACTCACCCGAGCCGTGACTCACAGTGTGACTGCACCAGCTTTGTAAAGGTTGCGCTTGTCGGGGCCTCTGTGAGCTGCAGACACACGCCCCGGCCATTGCTCAGACCAAGAGGAGCCTGCTGCCACCTCCTCCAGCCCTTCCTGTCTCTTGACCCTGAGTTCGTCACCATTTGGACATCAGTCTGTCACCCCAGCCTTGCAGAGTGGGGATTTCACGCCTCAACATAAAGGGGACAATTAGGATTCTGCACAGGGCATATTGGGTTTGCTTATTGATGATGCACATTCCAGTTTTGGGGAGTCCTTGGAAACCTGGTGGTCATATTTCAGTGAGATTTACACCCAGGAGAACAATGCTCTGTTACAGGAGGACTCTGCTCTCCCAGCCACACCAGTAATTCTCAGCAGCTTTTTCCCGAGCTGTTTTCTGGCTCCCCACTTTGACTCATTGTCTATTGTTGCACATCTGTCAAGCGTAACAAGGAAAGCTGCTACAGCCTCATCCCCTGCAAAGGAGTTCCTTCATGCACTGAAATTTCAGTGCTCTGCTCGCTTAACCGCTACAGTGCCACACACCTGCCTAGGAAACACTGCTGAGAACCAAAGTGGGGCAAGTAGATGTTTCTTGGCCTCCTTTCCACAGTCTGCTTAAAGGCAAAATCCCTTAAAAGTCATTAATGTGCTCATACACCACAGCAGGAGTTTAACCGGAGCAACAGAACGGTGCGCAGACATCTACAGGGACCGATTCCCTCCAGCATCCACCCAAGCAGAGACCTCAGTCCAGTCTGATCCCTGACCTTGAGCTCCCCGATTGTGGCATCTCCTGCATCTTGCCACACCTTCTAGTGACCCCAGACAGAGCTTTGCTCCACATTTCATTGAACACCAACTTGCTCCCACAGTTTTAGAAACAAGACAGGGACCTCGGCAGTTTTATTAGCATCATTTATGGCCATGGTTCATATAATTATTATACCAGGCTTTCCTCTCGTGTGACGGCTTCTTTGTACCTCTCAGAAAAAGCCTGTCACCATTTCTAGGCAGTTCCATCTGACATACATGCTGCCAATCCTTGGATGGGTGTTTTCCCCACTGCCCCCCGACACATTCTGTCCTGTCTGGGAAGGACCACAGGTTTTTCACAAGTTTCCCACTGCACAGAGTTCCCTCAGCCCAGCCAGGGGTTTAACCACCGAATCCCCTGGCCCCTGCCAGTCACCGCAATACCAGAGATGAACCTGTGCCATCGGCTGCTCCAGCTCAGAAGGAGCCAAGGTGACCTGTCTCATCTATAATAAGTGATTTTCAAGGACGGAATTATGTACAAGCACTAAGACTGATGTTGTGTGGAACCCTAACAGACATTAACCAGAGCCACGACAAGAGCCACGCTGTTTTGAATCCAGCCAACGCTGCTTTCCAAAGGGCACCGACAGTTTTCCTAATTCAAGCAGGGCCTTTACTTCCAGCCACTTACAACCCAGAGGTTCAAAATGGTCACCAGCAACACTTCGGCAGCCAGGACACTGGCAGGAGTCCTCACTACCCGTATTAACGATACCCGAGAGACACTTGAGTTATCCAAACGCCGACTGTTTTACAGCAGGCAAAAGGGATCCAGGAAAATGTTTTCCTGCAAGTAAAAGACTGTGAGGAGCTGGCTGTAAACACAGCGCTTGGAGCCCAACCAGCAGAGAGGCAAGCGTTACCTGTCCCGGTGGATCGCCAGCCCCTGCCTGCCCTCCCGAGCGGAGCTGCCCAGGGAGCAGACACCTGGAGCGCTGCTGTTTGGGCAACACAACCGCGTTGATTCTCTAAAGGAGGGGAGAGACTGCAGCCCTCTGCTATTTGGAAAGAATAACACGCAGACAAATCACAGAGCTTTTCTTAATGCTGCCATGATATACAAATAAGAGGCTTAAGTGTAATTATAGGTTGTATAATCAGTGTGAATAAAGAAATATGGAGTAATTGATGCCATATTTTATAAATATCCTAACTGTTTAAGAAACTGAAAATGTTTTCAAAAGAAATACTTTAGCATAATGATTATAAAGCCCTTTAATGTGAGTGAGCTGCTTTCTGAAGCCAGTTTTAGATTCAGTCTCATGAACATAAATAGAGTTAATTGCCCTTCTGTGTGAGCTGGATGTTAGCACATTCCAGCAGAGTGTGCATTTTCCAAAGTGCCAATTCCGACACATTCCACCCCGTGCAATTTCTGCCTTTTTATGCGCAGCACATAAAATGCACCCACATCTGGGCAAGGGTAAAGTTAAGTGCCTATAGCAGCGAGCCTTGGGAACGGATTGAGACATCAACTGCTTGTCCATATGTTATTTGGATATTCAAGTGCAAACGCAGCATTTCTGAATTCCTCTCACAAGGGAGGGGATGGGGATGTGCAAATCAGGGCAGAGGGGAGAAGGGATGGAGGGTGCTGGCGGTGCAAGTGGCTCCTTCCCTCTTCCTTTCCAAAAATAAGCAGCTCACATCGGGCTAGAGCAAGGGGACGATGCTCGCAGGTGAAAATGGCTTTACCAGATGCTTTTACCAGAGGCGACGCCTCAGCTGAAGGGCTTCCCAGGACAGTGTGTGAGCTGGTGCAGGATGCTGGCACTGGTGGGAGAGAGTGCTTGGGCAAAAAGCCACCCCATGCACCCAGCGACCCTGGCAGTCCCTTCTGCCACGGAGCTGCCAGTCCCCTCTGACCCCATCCATGCCACGATAGCTGCGGCGAGGGACATTCCTCGTCCCAGGCCACACACTCTCTCAAGCACAAAGCTCATTTTCTGTATATGACTCACCGAGTGAAATACAGGGAAAATGCAAATGAAAATACAACACAACTCTATCAAGAGACCTTACAGAAACAAAGCATCTGCATCTCCAAAAGCAAATACCACCTCGGATTTGGTCCTACAGGAGGAGAATAGGGGATGCTTTGTAAGTAATGCTAAAAACAATAAAAACAGCCCGATTTGGACACTTCTTTGGGGCACAGCACAATGTGCACTCACAACTGCCAAAGCGCAGCTGCAGAGGAGCTTGTGCAGATGACCCGTGGCAGAGGGGCTGTCAGGGCACGGCGCTCCCCAGGGTTTGGATTTCTGCCTTTAATGAGCTGGTGATGAGTGACGCCTCCCCTCAACCCTCCTTCACTCCTGGGCCTTCTCCCGGGAGTCAGGCAGAACAATTTTAAATCCAATTTCCTCTTACAGATTCTCTGAGACAGGGGGTGAAGCTCACTGCTGAGCGAGCACCAGTCCTGGCTCCATGCAGCAGCCTCACCGCCTGATCCAAGCGTCTGTCACCACGTGGGATGGCCACACACAGCAGTAGAGCAGCATTTCCGCCCCCACCTCAAATCCCAACCCCACCGCCAACCCAGGGCCTTGCGAAGGTCATGTTTTCTCAGGCCACACAGGCTCGGGGCTCTTTCCAGCAGCAAGCTCTTTAGCAAAGAGCAGGGATGGTCACCACCAACCAGGGTCTTGGCACAGGGCAAGGTGCAGCCTCTGCTGCTGGCCAATGCAGAGGGAAAGGCAAGAGCCCTGCACCCCCAGAGCCACTTTGCTCCTCATGAGCAAACCGTAGCGTGGCAGGGACAGGGTGATGCACCAGGCTCTGCCAGGGGCCTGCAAACAGGGACCAAGGCGTGCTGTCCTCTGCTTGCCTTGTTTCAGTCCACCTCTGCTTCCTGCAGCTCCAGTTCAGCCCAAGGCACGGAACACCACAACTGCCAGACCCACTGCAACCTGCTGCAGTTCTCTTTGCTCTTGCAAAGGACACACACTGGCCATTCGGTGTCTCCAGCACCTGTAAACACAGGAGCTGCATCTGGACAGCAGAAAGCTACAGCTCAGCTCCTAGATCGAGATACACCAGCCCTCCAAAACTAATGGACAGGAACACAAGCCATCCCAGGAGGTGATAGGCCACCTCCTAGAGACACACTGGTCCTTCTGACCACAGGAGCAAAGTCAATAACTTTAGTGCTGGAAGCACATCTTCTCAGCTCTGCTGCCAGGGAGGATGCTCTGCCAGTGGCTGGGGCTGCAGCAGAACTCAGGCTAAAGGAAGACAGAGGGAGAGCCTATCTCTGCTGCCGTCGGACTACCCAGTGCTGCTGAGAGCTCACCATCGGCTGATAACCCAGCCTTTTGAGGGGGTGGGAGTAGAGAACAGCAGCCCACAGAGTCACCATGCCATAGCTGGGCAGCTAAAACTACCCTGAAATGGGCCAGCACCAGCAGCTCCCTGTTGACTGCAACATAAACATCCATTAAGAGTCTGCTGTGAAGTGACGCTGCAGCAGAGCTGAAATGCAGAGACGCAGCACGTGCTCAGCTGGGTCATGCTCTGTTTATAGCCAGGCTCTTCTGGACCTGAACAGGGGTTTGTGTTCTCAGTCATCAGAAGGATGATGTTTGGGAAGGACATCATTACATTTGGCTCCATGCCTGAGCTAAACACTGCCCCATCCATCAGCAGTTTGGTTTCTCATTCATACGATGGGCTTGATCTTGAAACCATCTGTTTTCCCTCAGCTTGCATCCAGCTTTCACTTGGACAGCAGAGCCCTTTCCAGCTACAGCCCCTGGGCATGGGGGTGCAAAAGCCACTTCACTTGCTGCTCTCTGCAGCTAAAAAACCAAGTTTGACTGGAGGCACACTCCACTGACCCTTCTTTTGCAGGTAGAGGTGAGACTGGTAGGACATGCTCGTGAAGATGACCAGAGAAGTAGCCCTGGGACAGAGCTCAGAGGATACAGCTGGGGCTGCTGAGGCCAGATCCTTGCAGCAGAACAGATCCCACACAGCTTGGAAACACTCAGTCCATGTGGACCCTGCAGTGCTCGGTCTCCAGGAAAGAGGTTCTTGGTGCAGCCCAGGACTCCAGGAAAGAAAGATGCTCTCAGCAGTGGGAAGAAACCGCGATGGGTAGTCTGTGATGAGTAGTTTCCTTCTAGTAATACTTGTTTTAACCTGTCAGTGTTTACTGCTCCCAACCAAATATGGTCTGGATTCTGTCACTGAGAGGCTCCGAGTGTACTGGTTGTGGCTTGGGGCTTTGTTTCTTTTCCAGGGAGTGGTACCAATGTGATCTCCACTGAATTGGTCCTTCCCTTTCTCTCCTTGGGATGCTTTTGCTTTATTTCAAGGCTGTTATTAACTGGCAGATTGGTGTAAACACACTTTGAGAGGTGCTAGCAGACAGCAGTGCCTCTGCACCGCCCTTGCAGCACTTGTGCGTCTCTGCAGCAGGGATCACAGTGATGATTTTTCTCATGCCCTGGTCAGAAGCTCGTGGCTCCAGCATCCAGGCAGTAGGGAAGGAACAGGGCTGTGGACAGCACCTCTCACAGGGGCTCGCCTGGGAAATAAATGCCCTCTGGGCCACGGACAGCTTTGCCTTCTGACTACTGCCCTGTGGCCCCCAGGTGCCCGGCCAGGGGTGGCCTCAGCAGTGGCTGCAGCACTGCATTGTCACTGGGAAGGCTTCTGGCACCACAGAACAGGCTGATCCACAGGTCCTGGGGAACACCCACGAGCAGGGTCCTGATATGCCTGGCACTGCTTGGTTAAGGGCGATCTCCTCCAGGCTGGAGATTTTGAGCCTCAGCTCCCAAAAGCCAGACAGCAAAGCAGTGCAGAGCCAAGGAGCTGTGCAGGTCCATCAGGTTGTCTCCTTACTTCAAACCAAGCAGAGTCCTGCCAGCTGAGCTGCACAAGCCAGCTCTAAAATCCACAGAAATGAACTACACAACCCTGTGCACCTCTAGTGCTGCAGGAAGGAAAAAGAGAGCACTTCCTGCAGATGTTTCCCATTCACTGGGCCAAATCTAGACCTGGCACAAGCTGGAGCAATGCACGGAGGGGGTGAATCAGAAAGAGCCTCCTGTGCTGACACCCAGTGCAGTAACTCCTGTCCAGCCTGGTGGGAGGACCATGAGATACTCCTTCAATCTCTCAGTAACGCAGGGTGCCAAGTTTGCAGGAGCAGGTGAGGTACAACATAGTGACCATAATGAAAACCAGCTGCCAAGGAAGCATCTGGAGACAGCAGCAAACTCACGAGCAGCTACGAGTCAGGCTCAGGATAAGTACTGTCTCCTAGAGCATGGAGACAAGATAGCTGCATCTCTGGGAGGGCCCTGCAGAGGTCATTTCCAGGGAATGGATATGGAGGAGATTTTCATATTAACCCTTCAGCTGACTTGAAATTGTACGGTTACGATCCCGGTTGCTGCTGCTGAGGCATTTAGAAGTTCAGCTGCTGAACAACACCATCCACCCAAGCCCTCCCCTCACTGGAAGGCCCACTGGGGACGGCATCTGCAGCCATCCCCTGACACATCTCCATCCTTGAGGGACAGAGCAGCTGTTAGTGCAGCGCTCGGGGCTGCACTTTGTGCACGGAGCAGCCGTTCTGGCTCTGTCTGCGAGAAAAAGGGCCCTTTCACCCAAAGTGGTCCCAGCAGTGGGGGACAGCGACAGCGCAGCCCCAGCCCTGCAGCGGGACCAGGGCAGAGGCGCAGGCAGGACCGTCTGGAGCTGTTGAGGGATCAGCTCGAGGGAGAAGAGCAGCAGCGCGGAGCCCGCTCCGGGGGATGCTCCCGGGGGAGCTGTCGGTGGGACCGGGCTCCCCGGCCCGTTCCCTCGGTGGCCGTGAGATGGCACCCGCCTCCCGCGGCTGCCGCGGCCGGGGGAAGGTGCCCGGTCCCTCCCCAGCAAAGCACAACCTGCCTGGTCCCAGCCGAGCGCTGCTGGCAGAGCTGGAGCGAACCCGACCGCCCTGCCCGCCAGCACCCGGAGGAGCGGAGCCTGGCATCTTTTGCCTTATAACCTTCTGGAGACTTTGGTCAGCTTTCCCAGCCCTCCTGCTGGAGAAGATCCCTCCTCTAGAAAACAGAAAATGAGAACTTTCTGCACCAGATGCCTGTGGCGGCTGAGGCACCGGCAGTTTGCTGACCAAAGCGGGGAGGGTGACAACAGGACAGCTGCTGAGGGAAAGGCTGCCAGAGTGCCATCAGCTTCCCAGTCTTGTCCTGCAGCACATCCCTGCCCCAAGCATGGCCGGTGGCAATGGAGCATCCCACAAGGGCTGGCACATCAGCAGAGAGCACGCAGGCATTGCGGCCAGCAGCCCTGGCACCAATAGCAAGCACATCAGCTCCACATCTCCGGTGCATTAGGAGAGCAAGCATCACTCAGACATTCACCAAGGAAAACCCAGGGCTTGAAAAGCCTCTTCCTTTGGCCAGCTGGAGAAGCCTCCACCCCGAGATGCCAGGACAGCAGCCTGGAGAGCCAGGTGTGCTCTGCAGGCCAAGGTGCTGGCTCAGGAACAACACGTTGTCTGCCCCACACACCAGCCCAGGCAGCCACAGTGAAATACGTTAAACCAGTTCTTTTGTGCTTAAACTCCTGTCGAGATGAACAATGACATTTGCATCCTCTCCGAGCCAAGCAAAGCCAGAGAGCGCTGGGAAAGCAAAACAATTGGAAGGGCTGGGCTGTATTTTGGGTTAGGACTGAATCCCTCCTGGCTTTCCTTTCAGCCTGTACAAACCTGCGTGTGTTCCTGAGGGACTGGGAAAGGGCTGCGCATGAGGACACGTTTGCTGCTGCCTGGTACCCGGAGGGAAGCCTGTCTGGCTATGCTGATGGAAGAGAGCTTGTGGGAATCTGCATGGAACCTGCCTGTGCAGAGGGACTGAGATGCTTAAGCCCAGAAGACAATTTACAGGGAAACAAACTGAGCATTTTGGAAAGACACGGTGCACTTCCAACAGGATGGTATCGTGCTGTGTGGGTCCCAGCCCTGGGGTTGTTTGATGATCTGTGCAAACAGCAAGGCAGGCTCTCCCAGCACCAGCATGGATTGCACCTTCAGGCTGCTGTACTACACAGGGCCATGCTGGGCTCCCCGCCCAGCCCAGAGCCAGGGCTTCTGCTGCTCATGAGACTCATACCAGAGCGAATCACAGGAGAACTACCAGTCATCCGCTAATTGTTGCAGAAACTTGTGTGAAATTACCAACAAAAAGATCAATATGAACCAACCAGTCTTAATACAGAAGTGCCACATACATAGTGCCAGGCTGTCCCCTCCTCCCGAGAGGACCTGCCACAGCTGCTTCCCACCCCCTGCTCCTGCTCCTTTGAGCTAAGTCCTCTCCTCTGACAGGTCCCAGCACCATTCCCCTCCAGTAAGACCCAGCAAAGGCAGTAGAGCAGCACTCTTTAGGGCTCAGGAAGCCAGGACAGCTCAAAGCCTACGCACAACCCAGGACCTCGCTCTCTGTAGTCCAGAACAACCCATGGCACCCAGTAGGGTGGCCAACCTCTCCCCACCCTCCTCTTCTGCAGTGCCTCGCTCTGGAGGGAGCGGGTTTCCCTGGAGAACCCAGACCTTCAGGCAGTGCCATCAGTGCCCAAGGAAAGCTCATGGGCCTCAAGGTGGGCAGGGAGATGGCTCTACCAGGACCAGTCTGCATGGAGTACCCCAGCACCTGCAGGGAGCCCGAGATGCTATGGGGTGTAAGGGCCAACAGAGGACAACATGACATAAGGGACGGGGCCTGGCAGGAATTAGCCCCTCCTCATTCATTGCCTCTAATAAGAACAACCCTTGGTCAGCGCACATTCTTTCATGTTCACTTACAACATCTATTTATAATATCAGCAAAACCACAGGACATAACAGCCTCAGACACGCTCAAGAGCTTCCAAGAGCTTGAGACAGAAGAGAGTTTCCACCAGCAGCAATTCCCTGGCAGAGGCCGAGAGGGTTTTGTGGTTCAGGCTGTGGATGGAGGCACAGGAGGCCTGGCTCAGCCTGGACACTGCGGTGGCCCCATCAGCTGCAAGGGCTGCACGTGCCATGGCCCCATCGCAGGGACACAGCTCAGGTGTCCATGGGCAGTGGCCATGCTTGCCAGGACAGAACCAGGCTGCATCGCCAGGACACTGCCCAGCAAAGATATCCCTCTACCTGCCCAGGTGGACACAGCCCAGCTTGGTTCGCACCCAAGCATTGGCCTCACACCCACCTCCGTCCCCTGCTCCATTTCCACTGCAACCTGCACGAACAGCTTTTCCCTGTCTCTCTCCTCTCAGCTTTTCTTCTTTACAAATCAAGTGGTAGCAATTAAAAAAAAAGTCTCTTTCTGCTTGGAGCCAGAGGTCTCTGATTGATGGCTGGGCTTAAAGCAACTCCTGTATCTGCCAGACCCTATGGAGCACCCAGATCTTTGCAAGAGTCCTTCCAAAGCTAGGACATAAAAGCAAGTTTAGTCACAGAAATAAAGGTCTCCTCAGGATCCCTGAGCCCAGGCATATCCAAGTTCCCTGAGGGTTTTAGGCAGGACACTTCCTGCATTTCACATTTTTTAATCATAACAACCCATTGCTTTGATACATCATTGGATTTCCAGCATCTGCCGGAGCCACAAGCGCTCACAAAGGCACTGCCATTTCGCCTCTGGTTTTGCAGCAGTCGCTGCCTTTCCAAAACCAGCAGCCTGCACCCACATCTCGAAACCCGTGAGCTTGGTCTTTTGCTGCATCATCTTTGTCTCTACACAAGGGGGGAGGGAACCGAGAACCCTCCCTGCCAAGGGATGCGGCGGGAGCACAGCCCCCACGCTGGCCTGCTGTTCCCGTTTCAGCCAGGCGGTCTGCAAGGTGGCACATGCCCTTGAGCTGCTGGGAACCATCTGAAGACCCTTCTTGTTTCTCTTTGGTACCCGCACCCAGAGCTGGTGGCAGTTGACCTTAGCCAGCGAGTCAGCATGAACCGGGGCATCTCAAGGTCTGTTTCACAACACGGAGATGCCAGGCTTCCCCAGAAACACACTTTTTACCCCTCAGGTACATTCGGGATCATCCGAGGGGCTGCTGTTGGCGCAGAGCCGGGCGGTTTGGCAGATACAGCTCTAAAGAAAGAGGGGGGAAAAGAACTGGTGGAAAAATGTCCCCTCCAGCCCTCTTGTTGAATTAAACCACATGTATATTTTTAAAATACAGCGGAAAGGAACAACTCTCCAGCACATGTTCAAGAGCAGAGTCTTATTTCAGAGATTTCAAAAAATTAGTGGCTGAATGCTGAAACAATATAGCCTTTAGACGAGGGCATTTGGAAGCGATTAACGAGCCTGAACTCATGCATTCAAAATAAAAAGTTAGTACCTCACGCTGGTAACAACTGTCAGCTACTAAAAATCCGAGGAGGGGGGAAGAAATCAAACTCAATCCTGCATAATTGAGTGCTCCACATCAGCAGGAGACCACTAGCAAGCCCACGGGGCCGCGTCTGCCCCGGGCGCATCTCCTCCAGACCTCGTGCTCATCCCCGATAGACAGACGGACGCTCCTGCCCAGCTCTGATGGGAGGGCTGCAGGGCCACACACTCCAGACCCCACAGTCCCCCGTTTTCTTGCCTTTCCAGGGGGAACAGACCAGTTTTGGCAGCCGCGGAGCTGCCGATCGGCCCCTGCCCGAGGCACGGCCCCAGCAAAGCACCGCAGAGCGGGCAAGGGGCTGAGCTGCGAGGGCTGGGGCTTACAAGAGCTGTCTGCTTCTGCTGCCAGTCCTCCCGCCTTCTAAATGGTAAAAAAAAGAAAATCTGCCCAAACCTGACTCCTCTGTGCCCTGAAGGAAGCCCTGCCAGCTGCGCGCTTCGCAGGAGAGCGCTCACGGTCCCTTTGAACATTAAACCTGCTCTGCTTTCCAGGGACTTTTCAGCTTAGCGGCAAGAAGCCGAAGTGATCCAGCACTGTGTTGGTGGTATCAAGATCAAACAGCTCAGGAAGTCTGAGTTAAGCAAAAATCACACCTCACCCTGTAATGCAGAAGCTGCTTCTCACACCCCCAGGTCTGAAGTGATTAAGAGGGATGTTTGTCGGCCACAGCAGCCAGTGCCAGCCCCAGGGCTCAGCCCCACTGCAGGGGTGCTCCAAAAGCTTCTCCTGTGCCTGGACAACGAGCAACATCCCCAGAGTTGCAACAAGATGCAAAGCCCAGAGCTCTGGGCACATTTCCCCTCCCCACACGACTGAGACCAGGGTGAATTCACCCAGGAGCAGCTCTGCAGGAGACAGTGGACTACATCAGTGGGGCACCAGTGCCACCACACAGAGCAGCTCACCTCGCTCCTGGTGCTTCCGGCAGCGTGGCTGGAGGACAGGGACAACGGGGGTTGATACAGCCAGGTGCCCCCCCCCAAAGGCCAAGCTCTGAGGCGCAGAGCCAGGCTTGCAGCCTGGGATTTGGAAAGCTGCAGTCCAAGGGGATTGCTGGGGGCATGTCTGTCTGTCCCCTGCAGATGAAGTGGTTGGGTACATCCCCACCCAGAGACACCCCGACCCACAGACCCTGAGCAGGAGCCCAGGGTCTGTCCCAGGCCCACCAGGGCAGGGCTGGGACCTTCACAGAAATGAACTTCCCCATGTCTTGTGTCTGAGAGCTTAAAGAAAAATAGATGTTTTGAATTTGCTTCAGTAAAAATGTTGGTAACATGACCAACATCTGGGATCTTAAAATGGAACCAGACTGTTCTTCCTCTGCAAGGAGCAAGCCCATCCTCAGCCCAGGGAGCCTGGCAGCCCCCCACACATGCAGCTGGGCGCAGTGGGTGCACCAGTGATGGAAGCCCTGGGCAGAACAGCTGCTGTCCTTTCACAGGACAGACTGCCGGCATCCACGTCATACATTTTCTCCCTGCCTTAGTGGAGATTTGGCCATTTCAGTAGCATCCAGAAATTCATAGCATTTTATAAATCATTCCGGGATTTTCCACCCTTCTCATTTCTTTGTTCTCAAGTCTGAATCACAGGCTGCTGCACGGGTTTTTGCTGGGCCATAGGAGGTAGGGACAGCGTGTGCGTGCTTTCACACACACGTGTGCTGGTTGTGCCATGAACCAAAGAATCAGGGATGTGTCACCTCCCTGGAGCACACCAGATGCTCTGGCAGAACAATCCCAAGCCTCCACAAGCTCAGCCAGACCCAGCTCCCCAAAATCCCAACCTGCCCCCATCCCCAGGAGCTTTCTGGGGGCAGCTCTGGACACGGTGCAGCAGGCAGACCCTGCCGTGCTGAGCAGCCTCTCCTGCTGATGGAGACCAGGAGAGAAGGGACTGTGAGGAACCCCTCAAGCTTGTCAGTCGGCTCTCTCCAGCCCACGCTTGCAGACACATCTGGTATCTGTCTCTCTCCCATTCACAGAAAAGACCGTCTCTGTGGTCAGACACACCCCTCCACTCTCCCCAGTGATGAAGATCCACATCCAAGCAGAGGGTGTACGGTGGGGCAGAGGAGCTGGTGCTGCTAGAGAGAGCACAGAGAGCAGAGCCAGGGGATGCGGCCCCTGTTCATCTGCTACGGCTGAAGCATGAACAGCTTTCTTAGCCGAAAGGCATTGAATGCAATTCTGACTCCACTCAGGAGCATTCCTGAGTGCAGATCATTATTATTATTTTCTTGTTTCTTTAACGATGTTGAACATGCTCCGAGACCCTTAATCACAGAGGAGATTACAGCAGACTCCCAGAGGGCTGACAAATGGGCTGAGGAAGGCCAAGAATAGCTGCGCTGACAGCACATCCTGCCAGGAGCAGCCTTCGAGGGGAGTCAAGGGACTGGGGAGGGGAGCAGCCCCTTCCCCACGCCCCAGGCAGGAGCCTCCCTCCCAGCTCCATCGGCACCACAGAAAGGATGGAAGGAGCCAGGCATGGGGTGAGCCCCCTCCATCACTGCAGAGCAGCCTGTGCTGTGACCACAAGCCTGTCCCCACGTGTTTCGGGTCCCCAGAGCTCCCCTCCCAGGCACACACGTCACGCGCACAGGGTGGGAGCCCCTCACACCACTGCCTGCAACTGCCCCAGGTGGGCATCCACCACTTCCACCAGCATCAGTTACCCCGGGGTTGGGGAAGGCAAGAATGGAATGTTTTGGACCCACGGCTGTTCCCACAGCAACCGGAGACATGCCAGGGTGCCACAGGGGCTGTCCCGCCAGCTCGGGAGAGGTGCTGGTGCCCAGCAGCTTATCTGCAGCCACTTGCCCCATCTGAGAGACTTCAATGCTTTGAGCACTACATTGGGGAAAATTTTCATGTTTTGGAGCATGCTGTAAAGCCAGCGGCAAATAATTTCCAAAAGTATTTGCCTCCCTGGGCACATCGCGGAAGGCAGCGAGGGAAACAGCTTCAGAGCCCTCCTGCTCCCCAGACCAGCCCTCACCTGCTCAGCGGCTTTCGTGTGGGAAACCCAGGACTTGCTCTTCACAGAGCACAGGGCATTTTCCCTTGATATCAATCTCAGGTTTTATCCTATTATTTTGTAAAATAAAAAAAAAGATACTATTTTAAATGAAATCTGTTCCTTTGTATGACACCAGGAATTATGAATTGATAAAGATTTCCTATTATCTTATAAAATCTTCCACTTCAATCCTTCAGCAAGACCATGCTCGTAATTGCAAGCAGATGTCTTTCTCTGCTGACACATTAAATAGAAGCAGAAAGACCCGCTGCTATCTCCCATCAACAATTTGCACTAAAGCAGAGAACAGATTTTCACAGAACAGGGCTGCTGGAGGAGAAGGGAGATTAAGTTCCTGCAGACCAGGCATCTAAGCATTACAGCACAACAAGGCAGCTCAGGAAAACAATGAACTCTAAACAGCCCCTAATCCCAAAGTAACCAAAGGCTTTTGTGAAGGAAAATGAGTTTGCTGAAACTAATACTGCCAGAGCCCAAGGAGAGCTGGGAGACAGAGGTAACATGCCACTGAGGCGAGATGCTCCAGCTGACAAGTCCTCAGCTCTCCACGCACACGGTCTGTGCGGCGCTGGCTCGCAGATGTCTGTATTAGATGTGTAAAACCCCCCGCGAAAGCAACACCCCCGGGACGGAGCCGCTGCTCGCCTTGGATGGCAGAGCCTCCTCTGCCAGGGATGCTCACCAGGTCCCTGTGCTGGCCGGCGCAGACAAGGGGTGCACAGCCCCTGGGGACCCTTTGTCATGGGTGGGTGTGCTCCCCCCAGGCCCAGCCTGTGGAACCCCAGCAGCACAGCTCCTCTCCTCATCCCGGGTGGGTCTGGCTGCTCCCAGCCTCCCCATCAGCTCTATTGCCGGGGGGTGTTGGGGCTCCCAGGCCCCAGGGATGGAGATGTGCAGCACAGCTTTGGGGCAGAGCACAGAGCCTGGCTACGCTGCAGCACGGGAATTATCTGCAGAAGTGGAAGTGACACGGTGTTTAGCAAACATTAAACCCAGGAAGCTTAAAAGGTCTTGCAGGATTATTAAATAAACATTTAGGGCAAGTGAGAGGAAAGAATACGAAACGGTGAAGAAATTGTAAACCCTCTGGAGCAGGCGGTCAGGGGCCACACCAATTCAGCTGGGCAGCACAGTGTTTAATAATTGAAGTCATATCGCCCATAATCATGGCTCAGCTCTCCAGCAAGCATTAGTTCAAGGGGCCAGACTTTTATAAACATTTAGATTGAAATTAACATTTTATTAAGACCATTTAACATACAACTTTAAGCACACCATTGTGCCTGCCTGCAGCTGCAATGTGCCAGCTCGGCAGAGTCACCCGCAGCCCAGCAACCGGCCAGGGTCCCTGCCAGCCAGCATGGCCACCACCACCACACAAGTCCTGCAAGAAGGCATGCGGCCACACACAACCACACGTTAAATTACCTTGGAGCATCCACAAACGAGCTCCACTTTCTCCAAATCAGTCACTTTCCCTTGTACAATAACTGGAAAGACTGCCTGGGCTGGGCGTGATCACCCACCCTTGAGGATGGCCGATTTGAAGGCATCACATCTGAATTTGCCTAAAGGGGCTGTGGTTCATCATTTGTGATGTTTAACGTAGTTCTGATATTGTACATGATAGATGGTGCACGTGCTCGCCAGCCTGCCAAAGACAAACGCTCCAATCTCTTCATTTCTTTCAAGTAACCACAGAGATGCTCACTCTCCACCATCCTTCTGGGGCTATAATTTATTTATACACAACACTACACCTCCTAGTAAATTAATCTCTCAACCACTTTAATAACTCGAGTTTGGAGAAAGACTGAATAGTGAACTGCAAAAGCAGAGGTTGCTGATAGCGTAATGTGCCCCAAGCAGAACTGAGCCAAAGAGAAAGTAGAACAGTTTTAGTAACTGTGCCCAGGTACCTTCACATTTAGGGTTCCTTGCGATGGCTTTGGAGCAGCTTGTGAAACACCCCGTGTCATGGCACAAGGGGCCCTTTCATCCCTGCTCTTGTGGCACATGCCCCTACCAAGAACATGGGCTGCAGTCTCAGAACAGCCCATCCTGGCCATAAAAATCCATGAACCTGGATTTGTATGGAATGGAGCGCAGAGGAAAGGCCAGCAATTCAGTTCTCCACAGCTCCAGTCAGGCCTGGCACTGAGAATAGCTGCGGGAGGGACGTTAGCTCAGTAGGTGACACCTGCAATGAGAGCTGCATCCCCTGCCTCAGACACAGCTACTGGCTGTCCTTCAACAGCCAGGTCACAAAATGGGCACTTCACTTTCTGCCCACATTGCAGGGAATGATTTCCTCAATCATGAGATGTCACCAATGCCACTGGGACAGGCAAGTCGGAACACCAGTTCCGGGTCCATGCTGGAACAAGGCAGAGCAAACCCACAAACACCACTCGAGTGATGTGCTGCCCACATCATCAAATGCTACTTTCTATTGCCCCCAACAGACCTTGCTTCTATAAATCAGGTCTAACACATGCAAAGCAGCAGCACAGGGTCTCAAACAGCTGTTCCCTGCACCTCAAGAGTGGGTGTGGAGAGCGGGACCCTGAGGACCGCAAGCAGCCCCAGCCCGTGCCAGCCGCTACCAGGTATGGCTCCTTCCAGTCGTGTCCTGGCCCTCCTACCCCTCCTTTCCAGAGCAACCGCTTGGCAAACATCTCCTGGATGTCTCTAAAGGAAAAATGTTGCAGACAGTGAATTTCCAGGCCGTGCACATTTCTGCAGAATAGCAGGACTGTTTGCCGATCGCTCACGGCTCTCTGGATCTTGGCAGGCTGTGAGCAAAGCCCGCTGTGCGGCAGAGCGCTGATGGCCCCGCGCTGGAGAGCGGAGACAGATCCATCACTCTGATGTGCAGAGAGGAGACGGGCCCAGGCCTCCCCCAGCGCTCGTGGTCCCTGGCACGTCCTGCGACGACGGCAGGGATGCAACGGACCACGCTCCCGCCACGCAGACAGCATTCTTGTGGCAGGCTGCAGGTCCAGAGGAGATTCCAGCCTCCGCTGGGAAGGTCTTGAAACAAACCCCTCATTTTCCAAAGCCTGGGAGGCTTCCGCGGAACAGCCAGCCACCCTGACAGGTTAATCTGCACTCCCTCCCTCCCAGCGCTCCAGGATGTGGCTTTGCTTTGGGAAGCCGTGTGCAGCAGAGCCCCTGGACCCTGCGCGCGGGTCTGTCTGTGGCATGGGTGAGGAGCAAGGGCAGAGGAGCAGCAGCTCACCACACTCCCCTTCTATGAAGGACATTCAAGCATGACTTGGACACCTATGGGCTATCAAAAGGGAGCAGCTTAGCCAAGGGGCAACATGCTCAGATGGGATTAGATGGGGAAGAAAGAGTAACAAAAAAGTGTCTGTTCCTTTGCAAAACAGATTTTGAAAGCACTTGCTAAAGATCCTGGGAGACCTTTCCCTGTGGATCTAATGGATGCCTTTCTCTGTGCCGGAGTCTCTTTAGCTGGAATGGAAAGAAGAGCCTCTGAGCCAGGGAACAACAGCTCCCAAACACAGCTCTGGCTCCAGGGTAGAGGTCGGCTTTAATTACACGTGTGTGCGTGTCCTTTTTAAGGGTCCTCCGACATTCAGTGAGAAAGCAGGAGCAGCCACTGAAACACAGTGGAGCATTTTCTCTGCAGTGCTACTGGCATTGGGGTGGGAAAGGAGCATTTCTCTGTGGCTTTGGAGAACATCTCAGAAGAGACCTCCCCTGTTCCCCCCTCAGCAGCCCTCCCCCCCCCCCTTCCTGGGCACCACATCTCACACAGAGCAGCAATCGCTGTAAATCCATCTGCCAGCAAAAGGAAGGAGCCTGTTATTGCTGTTATTACTGTTTCTGTTATTTTTTTTATCATTTCTGCTATTACTCCTGCAGGATCCAGGTTACTTGTTTGCAGAAAAGCTGATTAAACAGGGAACATGCACAGAGCAGTGGACGTGTGGCTGATGAGCCCCAATCAGCTGCCTGCAAGCCGATGACAAATGAACTCCACTGCCAGACTTTATCTGGAGGACCTGCCCTTGCTCTCAGGTCCTGCTGTTTCCAGCCCCGCTGGGGATCAGCCCCTGCCACCCGCAGATTTACCTGCAAATCCCCCACTATCCAAGCAGAACGTAGCCATCACACAGCCGCTGCCCCCAGGGAAGCATGGTCCTCTCGGCAGGATGAGCAATGGCCAAGACGCTGGTACCCATGGCTGCCTGGGGGTGGGGACCCCTCGCCCCCCTCCTATCCCCAGCCACACAGCAGTGAATGGCAGGGAGGGAGCACAGAGCAGCACTTCTCACACGCCATCCTGTGCTCGGGGCTTGCTTAGACAGAGGTGGGACCTTTGCATCCATCTATTTCTGATGGATCTTTTTTCCACAAAAACGTCCGAAAGGAAAGAAACCATTTCTCTCCTGCTTCCTGCTCTGTTCATCATCTTGGGACATCACAAGCTCCCTGTTCATGCTCTGTGCTTTGCACACCCACAAAGTCCCTGGAAGTGTTCGCATACATATAGGCATTAAACACAGCCCTCATCTATTATATAGCTGAGCTCCAAAAAGCAGCAGATACATCCAAGAGGATACAACCAGAGCACCACACTCCCCGCCAGCACGATCCCGTCTCACAACACCCCTCTGCCCCCAGCAAGGCAAGACTGGAGGTTGTCTGCCAGCAAAACAAGGTGTGCCTTAGTTTAGGCTGAGCACTTACACAAGTGCTTGTAACTTAAACTAGAACTCGTTATAAAAATCAGTATTTGAACAATTTAGAACATAAAATGCACCCCTGACCTGCACAAACACCCATCTCTGCTACCAGGGAATGCTAAGTCAGCAGATACCCGATTTCTGGTTCAAGCAGCCTCTCATGCTTTCATATTTCAGTAAACATCTGTTCGCTCCTCTGTACAACACTGCACAAGCTTGACCCCAATCTCTCAGGCACTTTCTCCACAGTTTATGCTTATCATGTCAGATTACATTAGACTTTTCTTGTCAGAGAGTAAAACAACAAGTACAAGGGCAGCAAACACACCCACATACAACAGTCAATTGTGAGTCTTACTTTTTACACGACCTAGAAATACTTCAAGAACTTCCAGCTCCCTTTTCTAGACAAGTGTGGAACTGAGTTTGTAAACGTTCAGCAAATGCACTGACTAGCTTCCCGCACCTCTTCAAACCTACCTGGTGCTCATGCTTTGGGTAGGAACAACAGAAGACCCAGCAGGAAAACACCAGCAGCAGGGAAGCTCAAAGCAAAGAGCCACCCTTCACCCCAACATCTGAGCCATCCCAGACACCAGCTCTGAATGGGGAAAAGGAGACCCCAACAACAGCCCCGAGGCTCTGACCTTACCTGCTCTCACAGTGAGGATGCTGCTGCAGCTGCTCTCTCTGGCCGAAAGCACCGTGGAAGGAGAGCTTGCTGGGTCCCGCGAGCTATCAAGCCTTCCACACACACCCAGGACCCAGCTGGGGCCCCAGTACAATCACAGCACTTGGCCATTCCTCACCTGATGGAAGGGTGAATTACTTTGATCAAAATAACCTGTGAGCAAACTTTAGGAGGTGACAGGGAGGCGATTCCTGCAGACAACACCGTTTGCTAACAGGGTTTTGCTGCTTTCCTTGCTTTGCATCAGCATAAACTCAAATGAGCTTCAGCTAGTTGGTGTAGAACAGGGATACTTAGTGGGGAACAACTATATACATAAAATACTGTGCTCCAGCTGCAGTAATTTGACAGTGGACTTTCCTGTCTCTGATACCGTGGATCTAAGATTCAAACTTTTACATCATCCCTTCCTAGGCAGCAGTGGAGAGTTGCTGTGTCTCCAAAGGAGACAATGCACTGGGATGCCAGCAGCACATGGAATGAGTAATGCAATTGATACAGAAAAGGCAATAACAAAAACAATTTTCAAAGAAAAAAGGCATTTTATTGAGAGGTTTCTTGTTCCAGTCATAGAAGAGAGAAAACAGAAGCCATGATGTGTTTATATCAAGCCCAAGTCTAAAACAAAGAAAAAGAATCAAGTCCAGATTTCTCCACCAAAATACCCCGTGAGAAAAGCAAGTGATGCTTTGCTCGAATAGGCGCTGCGCTCGGGAGAGGCTCCCACAGGTCTCCTTGCTCTGCTCAGGTGTTTGTTCACACCATCAGCGCTCCGTCCAGGGCCAGTGTGCTTCTACACACTCCATCACAACCGCATTACGAGTATTTGCCCTTTAAGAAATAGTCTGCACGTAGCTTGAGCTGTTCTGACATCTCCAGGGTAAATGAGGTAAGCAAAGCTCTTAAATCAGAGCTGAGCTCTGCCAAGCGCCTACCAGCCCCTCTGCCCCTTTTGTTCCCGGTCCCCACCAGTGCATTTGTGCAGGCTGGATGTGGTGGGGAAGTGGGGCTGTTCCCCACGCGAGCCTCTGTCCTCGCTGCCCTCCTGGCCCTGCCTGCCTCTGTTCTCTCCTCCGGCATGTTGGTCCTGCTTGGCAGCACCTCCCCAGAAGCCTGGGAGCCAAGGACTTTCCCCAGAAGTAAAGCAAAAATGGCAAGCCCCAAAGTGTTTCCTTTACCCGCTACCCAGGCTGCCCACGGTGTTTTTGGAAGACGGCCTTGGGGTGAGGATGTGCCCTCATACCTAAGCTGTGCATGGCATGGGCCCTGGGCGAGTGGCAACCTGCCTCCCCTTGACCAGCTCAGCAGCCCCAGACCTTCCCCACCACCGGACCCAAGGGCCCTCCTCCCTTTCTGGGCGCTTCACTGAAACCCCCCCGCACGCTGGCTGCAGCCAGAGAAGCCAAGCCACGGGACCGCACTGCCCCACAGTCCCTGGAATCCGGCATAGGACAACTCTCCACACAACACAGTTCTTCACTGCAGGGCTCCCCTGCAGAACCTTCCCTGTGCGGCTCTCACATCCCCCAAACCTCCTTGGAGACCTGATGAGTGGCTGCACCACAAGACAAACTCTCCTGGTCCCGGCTCCTGCAGCAAGGATGGATCACGGGGGAGTTTGAAGCTTGGCCTGTGAAAAGGATCTTCCCTTCCCCAAGTCCAGAGGGTTAAAGCTCAAGTCACAACATCAACTGCTAAAATAACGTGAGGTGAACAAACTGCTGAAATTTGTGCGTTAAAAAACAAGAGCACTGAACATTTTCCGTGTCTGAAGCTTTATACACATCAAAGATGTGGAACCTAACAGGGGTTTTGTGGGCCTGAATTAAACCCACTGGGGGGCTCTGGAGCCCTCAGGGGAGCAGACCAAGATGTGCTGTGGCCATGGTGGGGGCTCGAGGGTCCCGGGCAGCAGCCGCACCCCCAAGCCAAGGCTGGCTCCTGCCCGTCCATCGAGGCTTGCCAGCGTGCACCCCTGGGCAGACATCCACGTGTTCTCTGTCACCCTCAAAGTATCAACAGCTGTTAACTAATTAACATTTCCTAAAGGAGACGGAGATGTATTCCGGGGTGTGAAACTTGCTGGGCATTTTCTCTTCAAGCTCTCGATCCGGTTCTGCTCTGCCCGTGCCGCAGTCGCCCAGCCCGGCAGTGCCCGTCCATGCCGCTGAGGAGGGGACGCTCCCCAGGGCCGGGTGATGACCCTGCCAACACCAGACCCTGCGTTTCTCCAGACTCACCAGCAACAGAGTCTCCTCCAAGTGCCAGGGCTGCTGTTTCGGTGCCTCTCTCCCACTACTCCACGTTCGCCTTTCCATGAGGCGGCAATTTCACTGTTATCACCCAAACCTCGTTGCACCCAAGCTCCCCAGAAGTGACAGGACAGGGAAAACGCTCCTATTTCCAGACACTTAGTATGTGCTTCCAGAATTTTTTTTCTAGAGTAAGAGCTTTGTTAGCCTTCACGCTGCTAATTGTTATATGTCAGCCTTTAAAAGGTGTTAAGAGTGTTCATAGAAATAAAAAAAACATTCCAGCTACAGTAATAAAAAGCCCCGTGCTTTTGTTTGCTGCCCAGAGGAGGCTGCTCTCTACAGTGCCCATTTTCACTGGTCTCACATTTTCCCAGAAGAGAACAGCAGTATCTTCTCACCTGCCACACTTTTCTAAATTAGCTATCTAAAACAACACTAAAACAAAACGTAAAGATAACCCTAACTGCCTACAACATGATGTTACATCAAGCGTATTTCTTTTAGTGCTGCTATTTTTACCAAAAGCCTCCACACAGCAAGGGAGGAGGGGGGAAGCAGAGTGAGGACGGGCCAACCTACCCACAGGAACGGCTGGCAGATCACGGAGCACGTTGGGAATGGTAAAATTACTTCCCAAGTACATGGAAATGTCCAAAACACCATGTCTGAAATACAACGTGCCACTCGGCTCGGCCCTAGGACAAACACACAGGGCAGAGGGGCATTTGAAGTAACCGGTAACACACAGTCATATTATGCAGCGAAGAGAACCAAGGGCTGAACACGGCCCCAAGCACGTGTGAACGGGTTTGCTCTTTGAGTTGACGCTTCCTGCTGAAATACGTATTTTTAAAAGAGTAAATCAACAGTCCGTTGCACAGCAGGTTTCTGGAGGTGCCCAACAGGGCTCCCACCAGCAGCCTGGGCAACAGCATTGGAACCCCAGACCAGTTGTGAGTTTAAGCATCTCTCCCACACACAATCTCCCCCATTGCCACTCGGGTGTGGAAGGAAAGCTGGCGGAGGGTCCCTGCCCCGGTCCCCGGGGGCTTCGCCGGGCGCTGTCGCTGGGGTACTCCGAGATAATGTGTCCCAACTCTGGGCCACGACCTGTTCCTGACAAGCCTGGATTTGTCGGCCTTCCCCATCATTTCACCTCATCAATCTGTGATCTTAAAGGCCATGGTTTATTTATTTCTTTAGTTCACTGATAAAGCACATTATCTACAATGATTAATTTTGCATCAAAGAAACAAGACTACTACAAATGGTGGTCTAAGACAACCTAGTGGGACTTTCTACAGAGTTCACGTCCTAAATCCATCTCCCTGTTAGCTGTGAAACATTCCTCGGTGCGCTTGGCTTCTTTACAGAATTCTTCCACAATCAAGTCTGCGGCTCTGTCCCCACGTGGGGAATAAACAGCCCTCCCGAGTAGAAGAATAATTAATTCACCAGCTTTGAGTGGGATTGGTTTAAACCTCAAAAATGAGGATTTGTTATTTCACTTAACTGCAATACAACAGGATTATCTCAGATTGCAAGATATTCATTCTCTTGGAGTAATTGTGATGGATGAGAATAATGAGTGGAAGCAGGACAGAATAATTAATGTGGAGCAATATGGGTCTATGGAAAAGAGAACTTGTCCAATCAACGGAATAATGCACTTGAGCTTGGTTGATAAATGTAATCATTTGGATGTAATATTCTTTGTCTTTCATAAACAATTTGACCTCATACTAACATGACATTTTGATTAGGGAAAAAAAAAAACCCCAGAATGATACAAAGCCAAGTTGTCACACATCAAACAGACAAAAACTTAGAAACGGATAGGTCCCACAGCGACTGCAAAGAGGGAAAGCCGGAGACGACGCATTTCCCGTGGCGCTCCATAGGGACAAGTCCTCAGCCTTCTGCAATCTAGTATTTTGCCAGCAGCCTGAAGAAACTATAAAAATACCACTGGTAAAGTTAGGGAGTGACACGAGCTGGAGGAGCTGGCCGCCAGCTCTCCCCGACCGGCAGTCCCGGGCTGGCCAGCAAACGGCACGCGATTGCACGTGGCTAAAACTGAATTACCCGTCTGGGCACCAGCAGCACCGGCCAGGCGTGCACAGGAAGCCTGCCAGGAAAGGCTTCTGCAGGAGGTGTGAGGGTGGGGGACGCTGCTGCGGCCGGGGCAGAGGCCCGGGCAGACATCCTGGTGACACGAGACACAAGATGCTGGCGTGGGAGCGCTCCCCGGTCCAGCTGATCAAGGTACCACAAGGGCCCCAGGGTTAAGGCTTAAACTAAGCAAGTTTAGGCTACAATGGGACTTTTTTTACAGTGAGGGCAATTAGCTATTAGGAGGTTTTATCAGAGATTGTAACGGGCTCTCCACTACTCGTTAATTAACTTTTAACATGAGGATGGGATGTTTCTCTAATCGGCCGGCTCTTGTGCAAACAGGAATCAATTTAGGGCAATCCTCCGGCCATGCAGGAGTGACACGGTCACAAGCATCCTTTCTGCAAGCGTGTGGTCTCTTGACGTAACTTCGCACCCCTCTGCTAGCCCTCTTTACTTGGCAGCTGCTATTTAAATGAATGTACATATCTGTTCTGCAAAAGGTCTTTGGATATTGCAGACGTAAATCACGCGTGACCTCAGTGACTGTTTGGTGCCCGCGCATCACACTCGCACACCCGGGCGACCAGGCAAATGCCGGCAGCAGGGAGGTGGGAGGGCTGGGGTCAGTGAGGGAAGCTCCGAGGAGCATGAGGGAGGAGCAGGAGGGCTCGGCTCCAGCATCCCCGCTGCCGAGGAGCGAGACCGAGCCGCCGTGCCGGGCTGCGCGAGGTCCAGGCGGCGGCTCTCCCGCTGCCCACCGCATCACTTGAAGACGGACGGAAACGTCGGGCAGTCGGGAGACTTCATCTTCTTCATGAACTTCTTGAACTCTTTGTTCTTCTTGTCCCACTTGTAGATGGCCGTCAGCAGGTACTGGGTCTTCACCTGGCGGCCCATGATGAGGAAGTAGTGGCCGAGGTTGTCCAGCTGATGGCAGGGACAGTCAGCCCCGTTTTTCAGGAACAGCACCAGCTTCTTCAGGTTCTTCTTCCTGATGGGCCCCAGCTTCAGCGCCTTCCTCTTCCGCGGGATGATCATCTTGTCCCCGTTGTCCTTCTTCACTTCCTTTATGGTCATCTTAAGGGCTGAAAAACAAGCCAGAGAGAGGGGAAAAACAAAACGACTCCTGAGCAGCCTTCACTGGCACAAAGCCTCTGCTGAGCGAGGCTGGGGCGAGCAGGCACCAGTGCCCATCCCAGCTGTGGACGCCAGCAACCCCCTCTGCTCCCAAGTCCCCCTGCTCCCCTCTCCAAGGCATCACCAGGGCAATGACTTGGCCCACTGACCGCGACATGGAAACCCTTGTGCTTGACGCAGAGCCACCCCCGTGCCTGAGAGGGCATCAAGGTAAAACACCGAGGTCCCCGTTGCCCTCACCCCAGCAAAGCTCACCAGGCACCATTCATGTGAGAGGAAGACTTGCTCAAGCAGCGACACGCTCTTCACCAGCAAAATGTTAGCTGAGTAAACAAGGTGATTTCCCTGCTCTAGATGCATGGAGACACTCCTGAAAGGGCCATTTAAAAGGTCAACTTGGCTTCTCAAGCATCTGTTTGCAGCCACTCCTAGCCCTCGGGGGCCTGTGAAACAAGCTCCCAAGCACTGGACATCCCCACATCCGAGCAGCGAAGCCCTTGGCGAAGAGCCGAGTCCACAGGACCCACGCGCAGGGCACAGAGCCATGCAGAGCGGCCACACACCCGCACCTTCACCAGGAGAAGGGGAGCTCATCTGACACAACCTCCACAGAAAATATTTTCCTCTTTGGGTTGAGCATTTTCCTGAGTTAATCACAACCCCAATGAAAAAAAGAATAAATTAATGTTCCTTTGCCATGACCATGAAGAAGAATTTAGTATACATGGGAAAAATGATGAAAATGTGTTGTACATTAAAGTATCGCTTCTGTGCCATTTGGCTCTGCCTCATTTTCGGAGAAAAGCACATATGGCCAAAAATTACTAACATATTTCCATTATTTGGGAGTTTACTTCAGAGCTGCAGATAAATAGTGCTCGGATAGGTGATTAATTGTCTGCTGTCCCTCCTCATCTGACTCTCAGAGAGTGTGCGGCAGACACAAGTGGAAGCCTCTGGCTCTGGCAGGGAGACGGGTCCCCGCAGCATCGTCCCTTGAAGTCTTGCTCTGCTGGAACTTGTAGCTGAACACATGTTGCTTTCTGGATGGCAGCTCTGCTGACCATTCCAGACACGAACGGCAGCAGGACAGCGCGATGACAACCCCAAGAAGGCAGCAGAGGCTCTGTGCTACCCTCACGCTCGCAGCCACCGCACTGGCAGCACAGGTCACGGTATTTATCTGCCCGTGTGCCAAAAACGCCTGCCGCGTTCGCCAAGAGCCCTGTCGTGTTCTACTGTTACCGTACGAGAAAGTAATCCAGGGATGCAGACTTAAGGGAAATTTTCACTCCATCTGTTTTCCAAATTCAGGATGTTTAAGGAGCTAAAGACACTCAAGCTTTAAGGATCTAAAGACGCTGAACCAGATCAATTTGCAACAAATCTGGAAAATGAAGCAAGTCGTTTTCAGGCAGCTCTAAGCTCCAGGACATTAATTGGGCAGCAGCAGCAGCATCCCTCATGTAAACCTCAATTTCTTTATCTGTTCTGACTTTGAACTCTCGCACTAAGCACAGTGGTTGCCAGTGCAGGAGGAATGGTAATAATACCAGTAATAAGAGACTTTTTCAAAGGCTGGTTTGCAAATTGCTTTGCTGTGATCGCTGCAAGTTGAGATCCTTGCTGCTAGAGGAAGGAAACAGTCTGGCAGCTAGTGGAGGTGCTCTCTTACTCCACGTACCATGGAGGACACAGAGGGTCTGGTGACTGTGGGAGCTCCCGGCTGGTCCCTTCTCTGCACAGCACCAGTTACCTGTTCACAAGCCTGCGCTCCCGTTCAGGGCGTGTGGGAGCTGCCCAGGGGAACCACAAATCTAGATGCAAACTAAAAACTCATCCAAACCTCGCTCGTGCCAAGCAGTACACGGAGCCAAGATCAGATAACACCAAGGAGGATCAACGAGGAGGCTGACCAGGGGTGTAGATACTTTATGCAGGACTCTGCTCATCCCATCAACGATGTCCTTCTTGTCATCAGCAACAGAGGGAGTCTGCGGCGCTACACGGGGAAAATGCTGCCTGGCTCAAGGGCTACTGAGGTTCAGCTGCCTTGCTGGGGACTAAGCTGTCACATGAGGAAAAGAAAAGAAGAAAGCAATACAATCACTGCTGTTTTCACCCCTCTACCAGTGACCTGGCTCCCCAGTCCCCTCTTGCTCCCTGGCTTGGGCCACATTCCTTAAGCTCAGACGCACTTTCCAGGCAGGGCTCCGGCAGTTTCACAGCAGCGGGGCCGGACACAGCTCTGGCATTTTCTGCACACATCAGGAAAGCGGTGCCTGAAGGCACGTTCGTTCCCGGCTGCACACCCCGCTCCGAGAGCACACCACCGCACCACGGGAGGCAGCCCTTGGCTTGTGGCTTTCCTAAAACATAAAGGATTTGGCAGAAGGGACCATTGTGTGACTCGACGCTGCTGCAGCTCGCCTGGCATTGCCCCGGCCCTGGGAACGCCTCTGCCCAGGCAGCAGGGAAAAGGCTGGAGCAGGACAGATCGAGCCTTGGCTCCAGAATCTGACCACACTGCCAAAGCAAACAGCTTCCTGGCCTTTCTGCTCCCCCCGCACTGCACCGAGTCTCTCCCAGCTCCGAGCAGGAGAAGAGCTGAAATTGCCTCTGAGACCCCAGGATGCGCTTGCTCGCACAGACTAAACCTTCAGCCAGGAGGAAGCTGTCCCCAGGAAGAGACCTGGAGGGTTATTCACAGTGTGCGAGCGTGGGCGGCTTGCCCAGCCGGCACCACGGCCACGGGATGGTCCCAGTGTCCCCGCTGCAGAGGAAGCACGGCAGCCACAAGCCCATCTTCCCCTTCGCTCTCACAGATACACACGTGCTCCAGCACAACCTCTTATCAAACCCATGCTCCCTCACCAAACTGCAACCACATCTCACCTAACACACTCAACACCTTCCACTTTCACCCAGGCTCCTGTTAGTTATAGAATCATTTTGGTTGGAGGAGGCCTTTGAGATCAAGTCCAGCAATTAACCCGGCACTGCCAGATCACCGCTAAATCACGTCCCTCTGCACCACACCTACACACCTTTTCAGTCCCTCCAGGGATGGTGACTCCACCATCGAAGCATCCACCATGTTCCTGAAGACGCTGGCTGACATGCTCGCACAGAAAGGCCCTTCCTCCCTCCATGGCCACCACCCACAGACAGGCGCAGCCTCAGGGGCTGCAGGGAGACCATGAACTTTCCTGCGAGCGGGAGCACTCACGGGACCAGGACCTGACTTCCAGCCACACCACGAGAGAGGTGCTGGCAGAGGAGCCCTGTTCTCTGCTGTCCCAGCAGCACCAGTGGCCAGCCATAGCCAGGACCATCTATAAAACCAGGAAAGCCCTTTCCAGCCAGGCATTGTCTCAGCTCTGCTTGCAACATCGCCAGCACTGCTGAGACACAGCGCCAGACCCAGCGCAGCACGTGCTGGGGTGGGAGGTGAGCAGCATCCCCAGGGATGCTGCACACCCCTCTGGGACATCCATGCCCACAGGGACAACCCTCCTGGACACATGGGACTGGCCAAGCAGGAGGCTCTCCCATCTGCTCAGAGGGGCACTCCTGCACCGCACAGAAAACGGTTTTGCTTCCATGCTTACGTGGCCCCAAAACCCCCGCTGTGAGCTGCCAGTACGTCTGCTCGCAGGCGAGTCATGGCAGGAGACCTTCAGCATCAGCCAGCGTCCAGCCACCCACTTCAAAGGCTCTTTCCAGCAAACACAGAAGTGAAAGCATTAGTCAGGATGGGAGGGAAAAAACAAAAGACAACAAGGGCAGATTTCAGGACTTAATTTGGGATTCAACAGCTCTTGGCCAGAAATCCTCCCTGGCTAAACTCACACTTGCCCTTGCTCAACCCCAGTGCCACAAAGCTGATGTCTGCCCAGGTACAAGCCGCTCGCCAGTGCTTTGCCATGGCCAAGAGAGTTGGCACTGAAAGCCCAGCACAGACACAGACCTTCTCACCAGACCCTTGCCCACAGCGAGCTGCCAGCACCAGAATCAGGTGTAGGTGTAGCACCCTTGAGCAGTGGAGTGTCCTGCAAACAGCCTGCGTGCTCCAGCCGGCAGCTACGAGCAACCTTTCCCCAGCATCCCTGCTCCTGACATGACACCACAGCATCAACCAGACCTTCCTTCTCCCAAGGTGTCATCCAGCAGGACCACGCCACCAGCAACCATCGGAGTTGGGAAGAGAAGGCCAGTGTGGAAGGAACACGAGAGGGACAGCAGCGGCTCTGGATGCGCAACTGCCCCATCACCAGCCACAGCTCCTATCAACAGACGGTCAGACCCTGGTCTGGGGTGATGCAGCCCCGTTAGACCAAGTCACAGCCTTGCCTCAGCTGCCAACAGCTGTATCAGATGGTAGCACAGCTCTGCTGTCACCAGTGCAGAGGGTAGGGACTGCTGCAGATATAAAAATGTCTTTTTTATTGCTACTAATATGAAACAGGGTATATGAAAGTTTTTGCTCAGTCAGAGTGAAATTACTTTTGGCAGCAGCAGCTCCAAGAGCAGCGAAGGCCCCACAGAGCTGTTTGGGGTCCAGCCTGACAAAGCACGACTCACGTTTCATCACTTCAAACAATTCTTATCAACGTCCCTACAGCTCCAGCTTTCTAGTCCCACCCCCAGCGTGGTGAAAGAGCAAACCCAGTCTCCCAGGCAAACTGGGAGCTCGACATTAATGCCGCCTGAGAGTGAAGCACCTTCCATCCCCAACACCAGCACCAGGGCTCGGGTGCCCTCTCCGCAGCCCCAAGAACTGTGCTGAACACCATCTCTGCTGCTCTCCTGCCTGCACGGGCAGGGGCCCCACTCCAGCACCTCAGGGGCAGGGAAGGGAACGTGAGAGAAGGGAAAGCTCTCCTGTTCCTTCAGCCCCCTTGCTCCTTCCTTTAGAAATCACTCAGAAGGAGGAAACCTGCCAGAAGATACATTAGGGCTGTAACAGGAGAAGGCTGCAGGCAAGGAGCTGTCAGTCACGGCAAAAAATAAACAGCACGTATTGATTGTACTGCAGGCTCCAGTGCAGCGAAAGCCCGTTCAGACGGGTCCCCTCGGACCCCAGAGAAGGGCAGAAACAATAAATAAAATCACCAAGAGAAAGAGAGAGGGCAATGAACTCCAGGACCAGCCCAGCCCAGCCAAGGAACAAGCAGCAAGCGCTGGCTGCAGCCCAGGGAGCTTGGGAGGGGGCACGGGAGGGCAAGCTCGGCTCCAGCTTGCGCCTGTCGCTGCCCCAGCACCCCAGTGCTGCTCCAGAACCCGGACAGCCATCAGCCCAGCACTCCACAGCTGCTCCAGAACCCGGATGGCCATCAGCCCAGCACTCCAGAGCTGCTCCAGAACCCGGATGGCCATCAGCCCAGCACTCCAGAGCTGCTCCAGAACCCGGATGGCCATCAGCCCAGCACTCCAGAGCTGCTCCAGAACCTGGATGGCCATCAGCCCACTCGTACTCAGTGAAGCCCCGGCAATCGACCGAGCAGCACACCCAGTGCACTGCTGGGAGCTGCACACAGAAACGCTGGGTCCAAAATGTTCCCCTTTTCCTGGGGGCACTTGGCTGGTGCTTCCAAAGGTGGAGAAGAGAGAAGGCAGCTCCTGCGCGCAGCTGAGATAAAGAAAGGAGAAGCCAATCCCCAGGTGCTTCCAGGCAGTGCTGAACGCCTCACCGGGGGCACAGGAGCACGCATCTCGCTCCCACCATGCGGCTATCGCATGGAAGACACGCGGTCGCCCAGAGCCATCCCACTCTCGGAGCAGCCCAGCAGCGAGCAGAGCTGCCTTAGACCAGCTACCAGAAGCCCACGTTCACTGCTGCTCAAATGAACGCAAACCCAGAGTCCTGCCAGACCACAAGGCTGGTGGTCTCCTGGCACCCGTCCAAGCCCCAGCACCTTGTCCAAGGCCCTCTCCTGGGCCAGGGAAGAATGGTCCCTTTTCTTTATGGTCCTCCTGTGTGCACAGCGGGATGCAGCTCTCCTTCTTCACTGTCCTTGAGACTGACACCGCTCCCAGGGCCGTTACAGAGCCACCTCCCACCCTGGCATGGCCACACATCGGTGGTGGGCAAAGTGCTCCTCATGTCTTGTCCACAACGAGCCACTGGGATGTAAGTGAAACCCACAGTAATGTTACTGCAGGAATCAGTGCAGGACCCACTAACAGCTGTCCCATGCAGCACACGTTAATTTAAACATTTATTGTACATGTCTGGCTTTGATGAGGATCTGTAACCTGTCAACTGCCAGTGTTTACCTTGGTGGATGTGCATGAGAAATCTCAGTCTGAAGGGCTGGGAGTTTATTTTAGTGCCAGATAAACAGCTCTCCTTGAGAAATCACCCCATGACAGTAACTCCCCAAGACTAAACAAAGATCCAAGGGCCATGCACTGTGCTTTGAGAAAACTTCCTGAAGTCAATGCCTCCTCCTCTGGCTGCTCCCCACAGCTGGGACATCCCCAGGAGCACCCTGCGCTGCCTTCCCTTGTCGGGCACTCGTATGACCTGCGCTGCATCTCTCCCCGTGCTCGGCTCCCCAGCTGCCACAGACTGGGCACATCTGGAGGCAGCACTACGTGCACCCAAGGACCTTCCTGGACAAGGAGGAAAAACACAATGACAGAAAGAAAAAAACATCAAATGCAGCTCCATGAAACCTACACCACTGAAAACCCACTCAAGTGAGCTTCCCACCATGACTGAGGCTGCTGACAGGGAGGAGCAGAGGAACAAAAACGTATCAAGACGTGACCAGCTTTCCATTGTGAAGACATTGTGAAGAGTGATGGTTCACACGCAGCAGACGCCAGCTGTGTCCTGCTCGGCTGCCTTTGGACTTCTCTGCAGGGAGGTCATCTCATTTTCAAATGAAAAACCTTTGTACATTTGTGTGAGCTGCTGTCACTTGAATGTTGGCATAGGGCACTTCGTGACACCACTGCGCTCCCCAGCATGGCAGAGAGGGCCTGCAGAGCTGGCTTCCATTTCTCTTCCTCCGTGCTGGGACCAAGCATGGCTGGCCTGGGAACAGGGACCCATCCCCACCACCCGAACCATGGCAGCAGGAAGCCTTCTGTGAAAGCCTTCACAGCCGTTTTGGGTTGGTTGAGGGTAAGCACAAGGGCTGAGGTCTCCTCTGCTTGCCGCTCCTCCGCTGCTCGTGGTGCACGGTAACACTACATCTGGCCACTCACCGCAGCCCTACCCAAGGAGCCGCCTGCCAAGAAATATTTCCATCCTCTGGATGCTGTCACCACAAAATTTCCCAATAATCAACTTACTCTGTGGGCCAGTCAATGTCTCAAGACGCTCTGCCGAGGCCGTGCATACTTCTGGTTTGGCCTCTGCTCCCCGTTGTGTAACCATCCCAGGGCACAAGGAGGATATTTAGTGGCGGAGGGTGATGACAAGCATGCGGTTAAACTTTTATTTCCCTTCCCAACACTTGCCCACCAGCCGGGCACCACCTCGGCTTGCTCCTCACCTGTCTCTGGGGCGTTGACAGGTATTGCAGCGACCCACCGACAAGGACCTGCCGCTGCCACCCAGCCAGTGCCCCTCGCTCCTCCTCTGAGGACAGAGGTTGGGGACCTCTGAGCCCCTGGACTGGGCGATGCCCCCACATCACCCCTGGGCACACAGCCCCTGCCCAAACCAGGTGCAGGTCCCAGAGGCCACTCACTCCATCCCTGCTGGCTGGGAAGCTCCCTCCCATCCCTCCCCAGGGTTGCAGGGGAGCAGGGGCAGCTCCTATTCACATCTCATCTCCTGCCCACCGGGGCAGAGCTCAGAGCGCTCCGGCTCGCCCAGCTCCGAGCAGCGGGTGAGCAGCACATCCCGCTCCCCAGCCAGGCTGCAGCACCGAGTCCATGCCCCCACCACACCACCCAGCCAGGAGTACAAGCATTCCTGGGAAACTACTGCATGGGTGTTCCTGTTGGTGCTTTTCCCTTCTACAAAAAGTCCATGCTGAACTTAGGACTTCTGGCATACCAAACCTGCAGGAGAGTGGAGAATTCATTTCCAGCAGAAAGGGGAACAGGCCAGCACGCAGAGCAGGTTTGGGTTTGCACAGTGCGCTCTGGCACATTCAAGTGCTAATCCCCAAGGAATGCACACCTTGTTCAATATGCCTTTAATAACCTTCCGGGAAAGTTACATACACCAGCAAGGATGTCAAAACCAGTTAATTCTGGGTTTGATCTGAGAAAGCTAATATTTTCCCCTGCGATACTTTTTTTTTAAACGAAGTTCTGTTTACCTATGATTGTCTGACTCACTTACTCAGTCATAATATACTGAGGACCCAGCTTTCAAGTAGCTCCGCATTTTTTAAGCTTACTGCTTGGCCCGAGCTAGATGAGGGCTGGCTTTGTGTTTTTACACCTAGACTTGACAAGAGCTGAATAACTTTGCTAAAAAGAAACCCGGCAATACAAGCAATCTGGGGGAAGGAAAGAAGCGTTTTTGCTCCTTCATGATTGCAAGAGCAATAAGGGTCCATGCTACGTGTCATTCCTGCAAGCACACGAGCACAAGAACACCAGGGTCAAGTTCCGAACCCCACCGTGTTCACCAAAGAGCAGGAACGGCCACTTCTGCCCCATCCCTGGCCTCCAGGCCAGCCCTGTCTGGCTCCCTGCCTGGCAGCAGCGAGGCCTCGCAGCCCGCAGCGGCAGCGGGTGATCGCAGCAATTCACCGGGCAGGGCGGGAGGGATGCCCGGCACCACAGCCCAGGCGATGCGGGAGCACAGGCACTGCTGCCAGGACCCCGCTGTCCCAGTGCCTGGCCACGGGAGCCAGACACCTACCAGACACGTCCAGTCCAGTCCCAGTCCAGTTCCATCCCATCCCACCTCGGCACGCCGACACTGACATCTAGAGGCACGTTCGCCTGGCCCCGGGGAAGGATCGCGTCTGCCCGAGGGCAACGTGGCCACAGCGCTGACCACAGCACTCTTGGGCAGGCAGGGAAACACCGTGGTCCAGGATCTGGCCCACACCTGAGCCACGCTGCCCTGTGCCCCCCACGCTCCTCCTTACCAAACTCGCTGGCACACAGGTGCTCCACGATGGCCTCCGACTTCATCTCGTTGTCACAGGGTGGACACACCGTCGTTCCTGGCAAGAGGAGAGAAGTGGTGGTGAGGAGCCAGCTCAAGAAGCACCGCAGAACCAGGCTGCCCATGCTGCCCTCGAGGCGGGCACGTGCCCAGGCACCCTGGGGGACAACACCCTGCTGGGGGTCAGCAGCTCAGAGGGCAGCCCTGGTCACAGGCAGTCTCCTGCCAGCCCTGCTCCAGCACTGCCAGCAGCCCCAGGGCCGGGCACGGGCAGGGGCCGGCAGCTGCCAAGAGTGGGAGGACAGCGCTGGCAGGGAGAGGGGTTTTCAGGGCCAGGCACTCGGCTGAGGGGAGCCGCTCGCCGCAGGGCATGGCCCACAGCCCGCTGACGTTCCCTGCCCGCAGTGTGCCAAGGCCAGCACGCAGCGCGCAAACCCTGGCACAGCAGGAGGATGGTGCCCAAAGACGGCTCACATGGCAAGGGGCTGCCCAGGCCGGGAACCACCCCAGAGCCAGGCAGGGGGTACAGGACTGACAGGACCCAGCTCAGCACAGGTCGCCCTCGGTGCCAGCTCAGCGGAGGATCCCCTCAGTGCCAGGGACCACCCCGCAGGCTGCCCAGGCATCGCACAGCCAGCCCCTCGCCTGCCTCCCTCCACCCTGCCTGGAGCGGCACTGCTGGGCAATGGACCCACAGAGCTCTCAGTGTGCAGCCCCCTCCAGAAGTCCCTCCAGCACGACCCCCAGAGCACACGTCTGCTCTTTTTTGTTTTCAGCCCAGATACACCCCAGCCTCGTGGCTCCAGCGGAGAGCCGGCTCTGCTCGCCAGCTGCTGGCATCCCACACACGCCAGCCCAGGACATCTCATCGAGATCCATCCTGGGAGGAAAGCTCACTTCACCCAGAGAATAAAAATCTGTTTCCAGGTTCCCATCTCCAGCCAGAGCAGAGACCACCCGGCAGCACAGACGCAGATTTGTGCTACTGGCGGATGAATTTATTGAGCTGGGAGATGCTGCTTCTGTTCTTGGTCCAGCGGAACGGAGGGCTCCTTCCCACACAAGGGAGTTATTCTCGGGGACGGCGCTGCAGCGAAACATCTGCCAGTGTCTGCGTGCAGACAGAGCGCTCGCCTCCCTCCAGCCCTCAGCCAGCAGCATTGCTGGACATTAGAACCAGAGAGGTCTCCCACAACGAGGGGTCCAGAGCCAGGACGGCTGGTGAGGGAGGCACGGCCGTGACCCGCGCCAACCACAGCGTCGAACCTCCTCAGTCACAGATGCCCCATGGGGTTTCAGGCGAGACTTTTGTTTTCTGTGGCTTGTTCTTCCCCTCTCGCTCCCCCTAGATCTGTTCTGTGCCAAATGCTAGCTCCTGGGGTCATGCACTACGTCTTTATTAAGCACACATGTAGAGCAACTGGCCTTCCAATCGCCCCGATGCACAAGTCATGAGGCAACCTTCACAGCACCCAAGAGCTCACTCAACAGTCCCACTCCTGGTAGCGCCGGACCCGTGAGAGCCGCCCATCACCCGGGTAATTCCTCTTCCAAAACCCGAATGTGCAATTGCCACTTTTACTGTCTTGGAGTGACGCAGGCAGACGCCAGCCTTTGGGGATGTGATGACATCCCCAACACTTTATTTTTAAAATCAGCAGCCAGAATATTTCCATCCAGGCTGCACATCTAATGAGCTCATGATGAGGGAGAGAGGATGCTGGCAGGAGAGTGACAGCCCCTGTGGTCTGTCTCTGCAGCAGCACCAAGAGTCAGTTACTGTCCTGGGGACCACCCTCGGGAATGAGAACGGGGTACCTGCCGTGCATCAGCTCATCTCTGCACACCCCAGTGCGCAAAGCACTTCGCCGTGCCTCGGCAGCCAAAGTGCACGGTAGGAGACTGGCCGAGCCTACATGGGTCAGACAAACAATGTGAAAGCCACCGCTGCGTCCCCCCTATGAGCTTTCCAGGCAACCAAAGAAAAAAAAACCCCAAATGGAAAATAAGACTCATTGTTCCCTGGTGAAAGCACAGGCTTTGTTTCAGCTGTGCTATGTCAGCCCCTGGGAACACTCTGGCACAGCCGGGATGGCAGGGACCCCCCTCGCTACAGCCACCCAAACCTGCCTGCCCTCCCACCCCTCCTGAGGCACCAGAGCCAGCATCCTCCAGCGCACAGTGCTCCCCAGCACCTCACCGTCCCCTTCCCACACAATCCCAGGCTGAAGGGGCCAACAAGAAGTCCAGCCACAGTTCAGGTCCTCCTGCCGCGCTGCAGCAGCCCAGGAGCAGCCGTGTCAGCACGTGCCCGGAGAGCTGGCACCCCACAGCACCCCACCACGGGTACCGAGCACAGCCGCCTGCCAGCCCACAGCCTGCTGCAGTTCTGCTGGGACCTGTCGTCTGCGGCTGACAGCTCTACTCGAGCTCAACCTTCAGCAGCTTCCAGCTCACTTTTTCCCTGTTGATCATTTTCTAACGCCTGGCTTTAGAGCCAGCTTACTCCCAGGGCAGGAGAAGGAATGTGTAATGCTATATTAATCTGCAGCTCCCCCGATGCATCCCGCGGGCCTGCAGGCTTTACCGCCTCGTGCTTAAGGAGAAAGGAATTCAGCAGGTCAGCTCTTTGAGAGGCAGAAACAAATTCCAATTTCGAGGTGTTAATGGAGAAAAATACTGAAAGGGCTCGTTCTTATTAGTGCCCAGAGAAAAGGGGGGACACTGCTGGTTCTGCCCCTCTGAGTCAACAGGAAACACAGCCCAGTGCCCGAGAGCGAAGGGGCTCTGGGGGCTGGTGCTCGCGGAAGATGCACACAACGTGCGGACGGGGTCTCCTGCAGCAGAGCCCTGGGCAGAGGGAAGGACCCGGCACACCAGGGACAGAGGCTGGCGTGGGGACAGTGCCAGCACCGCGGTGGACACACGCTCACCCAGAGGCACCCCTTGTCTGCACGAGGTGTCAGCGCCAGCAGCCAGAGGACCAAGCGCTGGGCACCTCACGGGGTCCAGCCCCTGCACGGATCTTCTGCGGAGCATGGGAGCAGGAGCACCAAGACGGGAGACGTGGCTGCGTCACTGGACATTACAGCAGCAGTCACAATTAACTGTCAGTTCGCTCTGTTCACTCTAAGTTGTTTGGGGCAGGAGCGTCCCAGCACATGGAGCTTCACCAACCAAAGGCTGGTTGTGTGCCAGATCCCTCCACCACACACCAGCGCTAACACCAGGAAAGTTGGCAGACCTAAAAGCAGCGGGCCCAGCCCAGCAGATCACCAGGGGCCTGGCCTTCTCACCTTGAAGTGTTTTCTAGAAAGACTGCTCGTCCCCTCATGGGAAAGTGTCCCCACCAGACAGGCACAGGGAGTTCGGCCTGACTCCTCTGGAGCTGCTGGAGCCCAGCTACAACACACGCAGGAGTTTCCTCCTGAGATACTTCCAAGCAGCCAGGGATGTGAAGATGAATACTTATCCTTCTACACTGAATGCTGAAGAGAGTTCGCACAACAATTTTAAAGACTTACTTTCTGTAAACATCCTTGCAAACAAACTGCTCATTTAAAAGTGCTTGGGACATAAGTTTCGTGAAGCCATTTAGCAGAAAGTGGTTTATCTGAGTGGCTGCAACACTTCCTTGCAGTGCTCACCCAGCTCTGACTTGAGTTCACTCCCAGAATAAGTTCAACCACCCTAAAGCTTGTGCAGAATGGGGCACCCAAAACAGGGCCAGCAATAGGTCCAGAAAGGACTCAAACCTGAGCTGATGTAATTCCTTGTAAGAGAGTCACTTTAGCGATGCCTGTGAACGACAGTGTGGTGCCCCAATACTGTGCCGATGGGCATGTCAGCAGCACCCAAAGAAAGTGGTAACTTCCCACCCTAACGCTGCTGTCCAGACAGGTCTGAAAGGTGATCAGAAAGTTAGTTATTAAACCACACAAGGGAAAACTTGGCAGATGCTGCTTATCTAGGAGACTGTTCCCGGGTCTTGGGTCATTAACGTCTCTAAAACAAATGACCTGCAAACAGCGCAAACTCTGTTTCAGACCTTGGAAGGTGCAGCTCTACAGCAAGCAGCTCAGACCCAGGAGCACGCTTGGCTGCAAGTCCCTGGGGAATAAAAGCGACCTTTGTATCCGCAACACAGGACTCGACTGTGGTCTTGACCAAGGGTCTAGGTTCACACAGGACAGATGATTTTAGAGCCTTCCTGGAAAACAAAGAGCTTCCTCCAGCAATCCCGTCAGTGAGGACAAGCCACGGCAAAGAAGCCAGTGTGGCTGCGCTGCCATAGGCACCACACGGGGAGAGGCTGGATCCCTGGGACTGAGAGCTGCCAAACCTCACCCCAGTGCCAGCCCACACTTCACAGCCCACCTGCCCCTGGATGGCACCACCCAGACACGACAGCGGTTCCCCGTACAGCTCCAGGGCTGTTGGGCTCAGGTGTTCCCCGGTCTGTCCCCAGGCAGGCTGTACTGACCTGCCCAAGCCAACGCTCTCCACTGCCCTCCACGTGCCCCCGTGCCGGCTCCTGGGGACACCCCCAGTGTCACCCCTCTGCCCTTCCTGCCCCATAACCAAAGGGCTCCCTGAAGGACGAGTCCTGCTGGGACGAGCGGGATAACGCTGCAGTCCCCGGTAGGCTGGGCCAGGGCTCCCAGCCCAGCGCGACGTGAAGCCTTTGTCTGTGAAGGTAACCGCACGCGAGCGGCCGCTGCAGAGTGTGTGACCTTCCCTCCAGACGAGCTCCGGGCACAGCGCAGAAGCCACACACGGCTTCCCCATCCCCGAGCTCCTCCGGAGCGCAGGCACTGTCCCCCTGTGAAATCGGGAGTGCCCATCCCTTTTGCTGAAGCTCCGGACGCAGGAAAGCATTGCACTCTTTTATAGACCTCTTCTCCCTCCACAAAGATCCCTCTCACCAGCCCTTCCAAGCACTCTGATGCAGAATGCTGAAGCGACAGCAGGATATTTATTTACTTTCAAAGTTTCCAGCGACAAGCCACACTCCTTGCGACTCGCACAAGCAAGCCAGTGTGGCACCAAACAGACCTGCCTCCTACAATTGAAACAAGAACCACGTCCACCTTCCCCCGTCGTGCCTGGCCAAGTGCCCCCACCTGAGAGGGCAGGGCTGGATTTCCCGTGGGGCGCAGCCACCAGATGCCCAGCCTCTGGCCCCAGGACTGCTTGGGAAGTGGGCACCCCACCAGGATTACTGTCACTATTCACTCGGGTCAGGCAGCACTTTCTGCCATCGGGACCATGCGTCTTGTTGCCGCCAAGAACAGCCCCGCCGAGAAACTGCTGTCAGGACGGGGCAACACCTGAGGATGGAGGGTCGGAGCCCTGGTCCATCGGGGCTGGAGCCCAGCGCCGGGATCAGAGCAGCCAGGCACTCGCCGCGCCCTGGCACCACCTGCCCCCGGCTCAGCTCCAGAGCAGAGGCGAGGAGCTGGCAGGGTGTCCTGCCTGCCTCGGGACAGGAGCGCTCACAGCGGGCTTGGAGGCTGGAGGGGGACCGCTGCCGAGAAGCAGAGTTGGGGTGAGCCTCCATCTGCCCCAAGAGCCCCTTCAGCCCCTCCTGGGCTAACGCCTGCCCTGTCGGCTCGGAGAACGGCACCAGGAGCAGGGCTGCGGCACTGGTCACGCCTTACCTTTGGGCCGGGAGACCTCGGTGGCATTGGGAGCCGTCATGGCGATGCAGACGTCGTCCTGGGGAAACTGGTCACACTTGAGCATCTCGGGCCAGAAGAAGCCGAAGAACTGCATGACGGGCTCGCAGGAGTCGCGCACGGCCTCGCAGAGCCAGCGGCACGGGTAGACCGGCCGGTCCAGGCAGACGGGGGCAAAGAGGGAGCAGAGGAAGACCTGGGTGCCCATGTGGCAGTTCTTGTTGAGCAGTGGCACCCAGCTGCTCGCCTGGTGCTTCACCTCGGCCATGGTCTCGTGGTCCAGCAGGTTGGGCAGCACCATCTTGTCGTAGCCCACGCTGTGGCAGAGCCGCAGGTCGGCGGGGATGGCCACGCACTGGTGGGGCTTGGCGTAGAAGCGCCCGCCGGGGTAGGGGCCCAGGTCGGACTGGTAGCTCACGTAGTCGTACTCGCTGGCCCCGCCGCTGGCCAGCAGCCCCGCGGCCAGCGACAGCAGCGCCCGCAG
>VZZY01013384.1:13026-31508 GCA_013400335.1 Eurystomus gularis | reverse complement strand
GAGCCGTGCGAGGGCTGCAGCGGTGCCAGTCCCGCACCACCCGCGGCCGGGAGCGGGCCCGTGGGGAGCAGCCCAGCCGCGCTGCCTCCCGCGGGTCCTGAGCTCTGCGGGGCCCTGCCCCGGCAGCTTCTCGGGCAGGAGCGAGGCCACCGCAAGGCTGGTGGCTTGGAGCCACTGACAGCCGAATCGGGCCTTTAAACGTCGTTAAACTCGGAAATCGCCCCAGCCGTGCGTCCTGCTCGGACATGAGCCGGAGACGGATGGCAGGGCTCTGCCATGGAGACGGGACAGGAGCGCTGGCCAGCCCTCTTCACCACCGCGGGCACAGGCTGCTGCGCTCCCAAGGGCCTGCAAAGACTTGCTGCCCACCGACTCCAGGAGCTGGACATTCTGAGGACAGCGGCCGTGAGCCTACCTGCCTGCCAGCGCAGGCACCCAGTCCTACGGCCACGCCGTGGGCAGAGCAGGGTGGCCCTCGGTGCAAGCCAAGCAGGAGGAGCTGTCTCCATTGCCATGTGCACAAGACCTGGCCATGGAGCGGCTCTGCTCGCCATGTGTCCACACGGCTTGTCCAAGGGAGCTCTCCTGAGCTCCCTCCTCCGGGCTCGTTCAAAGCTCCCGTTACTGCTGCTGCTGTTTGCTTAAACAGCTTGTGCTGTTTAATACAGGAACTACAGCTCATTGAGCGGTAAATGGAAGAGGCTCTGCAGCCCAGGAGCGTCAAAGAGCCACTTTCACCTGAGGGCCACAGCAGAGAGAAGCCAGTTAGCACCGCTAATGAAGTGGAGAATTCTGCAGTAAACAGACGTCTTGGCCACAAGGTGCCCGTAGCTGGGCGAAAGGGGCGGTGGGATGGAACAGACCCTCTCCTGTTGCAAAAAGGGCTTCTCATCCCTTGAGAAATTCTGACAGCCTAGAATTTGCTTTTACCAAAATCAGTTTAGAAACCCTGAAACATCTCGTTCTGAGAATGCAGGAAATACTGCCAGCAGCCAGTAGCTGCTGTGGCACACAGGACAGGGCACTGATCTGCTGAGGACTGAATTTCTCTCTGGAATCTTTATTTGCACCCAAGTGATACGTCTTCAGGTACAAGTCTCTGCTCCAGAATGTGACCCTGTTCATCTGGAGCACTGAGACCCAAATTGTGCGAAGAACTCTCCGTTTTCAATTGCAAGAAAGCCTCTCCGTTTTCAGAGAGGCAATGGGCGTGTTTTGCTTGGCAGCGCTGTAATCCTCCTAAGTGCAGGCTGAGTAGTGTGACAGAAACATCGTGGGTAGGCAGGTGAGATGGGGACTTGGGAAACTCTTGCTCAAAAGCTGGGGAGCTCTCCAAAGGCAACAGCAGTAACACTGCGCTAAAACTCAGGCAGGGCTCTGGTTATCCCCAGCTCCGCAGACACGGCGTGGAGCAAGGTAAACGTCCTGCCATGGTCACTCCAGAGATGTGTGCCACCACGTACCTGAAGCATCCCACACTGCCTGCTGGGCTGGCTGCAACCCTGACACCCCGTACAGAGGTCACTGAGCTTGAAGAGCTGCCTGCCACAGCTCAGCCCTCTTGATCCAAGCGGGAAAGCTCAAGATGACACGGCTTGGCCCCTAAATCCATCCACACTCAGAGCCTGGACAGGTCTTGAACTCAGCCCATGGAAGGTCTTTGCTGGCTCCCTTCTCTTCTGTGTCTGATACCCACACTCACAGCAGCAGCACCTGTACAGGAATCCAAGAGTGAACTGTAAACTAAAATACAATTGCCCAGCAAACCATTTATGCTTTAAAAAAAACATGTAGAAGGTAAAAAAAAAAAAAAAAGCCAAGAGCTCTGGTCTAGACCACTAAATCACTTCACGCACAGTAGAAGGCCTCTTAAGTAGCAGCTGCCCAAGAAGGGCTGCTCTTCCTACAAACCCCTTCCAAATTGGGCATTAACTTTCCTAAGTGAAGCCTGTGCAGCCATTTCCGTTCATAATTATGTAGCCCACTGCTTCTTAAATCTCTGCATAGTCCCTAATGTCATCATTTAACTTTGCTTTATAGCCATTTATTGCTGCCTCTCCCACAGGGACTAACATATTCTTATTGAATAATGAGATGCTTTGCCACATGCACAATTTCAGCTATCCCCAGTCCTCTCCTACCCTTTGAAAAGCCCAGCCCAATTAACTGAGCTTATTTCTGGCTCCATTGTTCGTGCCCGCAGCCTGCGGGACTGCGGGCTCTGCCCCCACCACAGCTCTCTCTGCTCCCTTCCACGTCCACCCACCGCGGGCGCCTGGCGTCAAAGGGACGCCTCGAGGCTGACGTGCCCCATGCCACCGACGCCCACCTCGCCTGTCCGCAGCAGTGCCCTCCTGCCCTGGCCGGCCTCCCTGGCCTCGCTGCCCGCCGGGCATCGCCGGGGCTGGCAGGGCCACGCTGTGCCCCGGCCACCGGCACTGGAATGCGCGGTCCCCTCCATGCCGCCCCGGGGAAAGAGGCAGGCGTGGGATAATAGAATATATTAGCCCTGAGCCCATTCAGCCCTGGGCTCTTTACGAACAATGCCTGCTAACTGAGCTGATTTTTGCCAAATGACTGGCTTTCGTGCATGAGCAGCAAAGTGGAGCCCCCAGATAGTCCCGTGCAACAATCGGGCAAGCGCTATTGCCCAGGGCCCATTGTTTTACTGCTGCGTTTGGGGGCATGGAGGAGTCATGGCCTTGCCTGCCCTGGCATTTCTTCCCCGGTTTCCCACCGCTGTGCTAGCCCCAGCCCCAACAGAGGCAGCAGTGATGGGGGAGATGAGACCAGCTGGCCACAGGCATCCGCTGTCCCTGCCGCAAGCGGGACACGAAAACCACCCCAGCTGCTCGGCGCCAGGGCTGGCGCTGCCCCACAGTGCCCACGTCCCTGCTGAGGAGGGATAGGAAGCGCCGGCAGAGGCAGCCCACCCACCGCATCCCCACACAGGGAGCCCACCACGCTGCCCCAGCTCCCACCTCCTGCAGCAGGACAGCTCCTGGACACCCCCAGGCAGTTATTTGCTTTAGATTAGACACCCCTTGGCCAGCCGAGAGCTGATATCCCCTGCCGGGGACAGCCTGCAAGGAGGATGTTAGTTTTGCTGTGTTTGTTTTCTGGTTTTCTCAGCGGATAGCTCTGAGGTTCCAATAACACGGATGCGGCCAGGAACGCTCCCTCGCCCTGCGACGCGGGAATCTGCACGGGGAGGTCTCGCCGCAGTTGGACCCACTCCACTGCCCCAGCCTGGTGCCCAGCACCAGGGCTGCAGAAGATGCTGACACCAAGAGCCAGCCCACAGCACGGCCAGGATCAAGGCACACAATGATTCTGGCCGATGTCTCCCGTTAGTGTGAAATTAGCACCATTAAATGCTATAACTAAACACAATCAACAAAGGGTTTACTAGCTGAGATAACATATAAAGAACTACAACAGCTAATGCCTTCAGCACTGCTGAAACTCTGACCGTCTGCCCCTGGTCCCAGGAGGGAACTGATGGCAAATATTTACAGGGGCTTATAAATATTTATCCTGTAATAACTTGCTGCATTACAGCACATTCTTCTCTCTGAGGCTCAGCTTTGCCCCGGACCAGGTGCAGGCTGCTGAGAGGGTCTGTAGCATATATAAAGTTTGTCTGAATAACATACAGCGGGCGCTGGCGTTCAATAAAATCGCCAGCAGCTGAGCTGCTCGCGTGAAATGCGCTGCGAGTCATTTCTTACCCAACAAAAGAAAAATGTGGCTGGGGAGCACAGGTGTGCAGGCACCTCGGCGCGGGTGCAAACCCCTTCTGTGTTGCCAGAGTAACCTGGGGAAGTGCTGCAAGTCACCAGGGAGCTATAAATCACACCACCAGCCCAACAGGATGGGGCCTCAGCCCAGGAGCAGTCCTTTGGTGACTGAGCACTTGGCTGCTTTGGTGAGGACCCCAAAGGAAGGGAGCTGGAGACCTGCCCACCACGAGGAAATGTGTCTCGCACTGTGGAGATCCTCTCTCCAAGGAACCAGCCTACCCAGAATCCCACCAGAGACCGCTGAGATCTGCTCTGCACATGGCAGTTGGGCAGAAGCTCTGCACAGTGCTGCACACAGAGGGATCCTTTCCAGCCACCGAAACCTGCAATATCAGCAGGAACCACAGAAGGACCAGCCCATCATGGCTCTTCCTTTGGTCCTGCAGACCTGGCAGACCCCAAGGGGACCACAGGCTCCTTAACAAGCACCCACATCGGTCACCAGGCAAGCATATGGATTATCTGGGGGGGTCTGAGAGCTCACTGGGTCTCTGAGTCTCAAAGGAAAGCTGGGCTGTTGTCTGGGCTCTCTGAGTTCTTCTTTGGACCCTTCATAACAAAAAGCAGAAAATAAATGGGTTTGTAATTTTTCTTTGACTTTCCCCAAATGAAAACCCATCTCTACTTCTTCCCAGCTCATAACAAAGTGCAGATGTCTCTAGTGCAGGTGTTCAGAGCGCAAGCCTGGAGCTACCAGTGCAGCAGCACCCCAGGAGTGCCAGCTGCCCGTGCCAGGCTCTGCCTGACTGTCACCACACAACCATTTATAAAAAATATTTATCTTCCCTTTAATAATTTTTTGATCCATCCATCCACTTATTTATTTACCTTTCTCATGCTTAATGATTTGCAAGAGCATAAGTAGCCTGTGGTTTGGAAACCATGCCACAGTCTCTGAGTAGCACTAGAGATGGAATTCTGAACTACTTTCTAACGTGAATAAATAAACAGCATGGAAAGGCTCCATTGTGTATATTCTAGGTTGCTATTTTCTTAACCCTGTCTCATTAAGATGGATGGAGTTTCTGCTTGTTAGTAATTTGGCAAGTTCCTCTTTGTGTACACTCTGCACTTCTCACTAATGACGCCTTGCTTCAGTGATTAACAAAAGAGACTTCCAACATGTCAGTGAAAACACAGCCACGCACTTGGGGCACTGGGATGGAAACCCAATGTTCTGGAGATACCAGTTGAGGAAGACAAAAAACTGCAGGGAACCCAGGAAAGGAAAAGCTGCTGGTCATAAAACCTTCCCTGACATTCAAATAATTTTGACCTAAGGACATTGGTTCTTTGGTTTACATGCACAACTGCAGAGCTGACAGAGCCTATAACAAAGTGATTCAGAGCCCTTACGCCGGTGTTCCGAAAACCCGTCCGATGGAGATGAAGCTGGCACTGCTACCGCCTGGATTTACAGCTGGCCATTAAAGTATGTTTACAAGCCTTTAGTACAGTGTACACATCTGGTAAATCATTGATTGAACAAATAGCTCCTGGTGTCACGCTCCCTCTGTCAACTTTTTCCACTACTACGTTACCCCACACAGAATCATCTGCCCCAGCCCCTGGTCTCCATGCCGTCCCGCAGGCAGGCTGTGCCCAAGCAAGCAGCTGTGCACGCTCCCGGATTTGCACGTGTAGCCTGGGCTGTCTCTGCGATCTAGATGTGGACTCACAACCCCAGACAGGTCTTTGGCACACCCAAAGCTGACTGCGCCTCACCTACAAGCAGGGAAAGCGGCATCACCTGCACAGGACAGAGTCCCAGCGAGCAGCGCGATGGGCCGGCAGTGAGAGAGGAGGCTGTTTCTTCCTCGGGCTACGCAGGAGAGAAGGGAAGGCACTCCTGATTGGAGTCTGGCACACCAGACGGCCGACGGCAGGCATTTACCGGCACCCACATGCAGGACCTCAGCGCTCAGCATCTTGGCGCTGGCCGGTGCCAGCTCTGAGCTGGTGGGCAGAGCTCAGCAGGGCAAGGGCGATGAAGAGCATCAGGAGAGGGATCTTGCAACTGGAGACACTGCAGGCAGATTAGGACCACAGAGCCTCACCAGCAGGTCCTAGATGGAGCCAGGCCTAAGGGGAAGGCTCTTCTCTGCCTGACCCATGCACAAACGTCCCATCAGAGCCAGACTGCACCAGCAGCTCAGGCACCGTCCCCCCGACACCAGCCGAGAGCTGCCAGATCCACCGCGGCACTGAGGGCTCGCACCCAGGAATGAAAGTCAGGGCTGGCAGGGCCCCGAGTTTGCTGCATCAGCACAGGCACAGCGGAAGAAAAGCAGGATGGAGATGGGGCGCAGGGCCAAGAATGCAGGGGGGAAGGAGTGTCTGTCTCCCCTGGCACTGGGTGGCATCGTGCACAGTCCACGCACTGGAGTCTTCCTTGCAGTGGGAGAAAAATGCCATGTTTGGTGTTTTACCAAGCGTGCCAGTGCCCGCGGTGGGGAGCGGGAGGAGCTGCGGGCTCCCTCCACAGCCCATTGTGCTGCTGTGAGAACATCTGGCCAGCTGTGCAGTGATCTGTGGCGGGACCCTCACTCCCTTGGCCACGGAGCTGGGCAAAGGCCAAAGGGTAAAGGGCAAACCACGGGAGCAGAAACAAAGCTAGATCAGCTCATTCATGCAAACCTTTTCAAGAGCTTTTGGGTGGCTGGACAGACAGACATGGGAGAGCAGGACTTCCCGTCCGAGTGTGAATCACCACAGGGGCACACAAGCAGCCATGTCCCGTGCAGTCCCATTGCAGCAGCTGAAGAGCTGCAGGATCCTGCACCCACAGTGGGCTTGTAAGCACAGTGAGGGTGCAGGGACTGCTCCCAGCTAGAGGCAGAGCCCAGAAAAGCAGGGGAATGGTAAAAATGCCTCTCTGCAGGGAAAGGCACTGGATCCAGGCTGTCCCTGCCTACCTGCCCTGCATCTGCCGGGGCTGGGGCATCTGCCGGGGCTGGGGCATCTGCCAGGGCTTGGGCATCTGCAGGGCTGGGGCAGCTACAGGGCCGGGGCAGCTACAGACAGTGGAAACCACCGCATGAGGGCAGGGAATTGCCACAGAGTAAAGGCAGAAGGAGGCAGGAGAGTCCATGAGGGCAAAGTACCCATTCCCCATCCTAGCCTGTGCTTACAGATGCTGGGCAATGTGGGGACCGGGAAAAGCCAGCACTGAGAATTGAGGCGGGCTCTCTCCTGGGCTTGTTCGAAATTACATATGGGACAAGTACAGCTGCTACAAACAATTTTAAAACAACAACCAAAAAATGCAGTCAGGTTTAATTGTTAGCAATAAGCTTTTGAAATAGCAGCTCATTAGCCCAAGTGCAAACAGCTTAAAAGTGTCGGCAAGATTTGTGGGATCCTGTGGGGTCTTCTGGGATTTTCTGGGGTTCCTGTAAAACTAATGCAAAGAAGAAACACAGCCCCTGAGTCCTGAAGAGAAAAATACATATTTCACTTCACATTAGCACATTAAAAAGTGGCTCTGATACACGGTAGGCTGCCATTTTGTGGCAAAGCCAGAATCTCGAGGTCTGCAAGGAGAAACACCAGGCATCACAAACCAGGGCAGGTCCTTTGTGCCATTCGAAGCCGGTAAGGAAGATGCTGCAGCGCTGCTGGCTGCTCCAGGCCCTGGATATGGAGCCATGTGATGCTCTCCGCAGCCGGGTGGGAGCATGAGGATGAAGAGAAGGACATCCCGGCTCAGACCCCTGCGCTCACACTCCCCTCCCGCAGGCCAGCCCCAGCCAGCTTCCCCAGGCAGAGCCACAGGACCTGCCTCGCTTCCCACCATCATCCTCCTCAGCCACCGGTGTCTAAATCCCACCTCACCTCAAGGATTCAAGGATCCTTGAATTTAAGGGCTTGATTAAGCGCCTTCCATTTTAATTCACTAAAAAAAGTGCCTGCAGGGCAGAGGCAGCCCTGCTCCTCATCCTCTCTTTCAGGGGTGGGAAAACGTGGAGGCTTTGTGCGGAGGCAGCTGAGCCTTGGGGTGGGAAGGGAAGAGGCTGAGCGCTCTCCCTCCATCCCCACTGTGCCCAGCTGGTGCTGATGCCAGCTCCTGAGGGAGACTGGGAGATGTCGGCTTGAGGTTGATTTCCTGGGGCACAACAGCCCCTGGATTTCAGGTTTTTAATGGGCTGGCAGGGCATCCGGGAGGGAGGAGAGGGAAATAGACTTTTCCTTCCCCTGTAAATAATTTTATGGAAGATTTTAAGAGAGATTTAAAGAAGAACCTCTTGCCTCCCTCCCCCCCTTCTCAATGGTACTGTGCATTTTAAACCATTTGTGGAAGGGAATTAATTAAGGCAGGCAGCAGAGCCCAAAGCTCTGCAACAGCCCGTCCTCTGCACAATGGAGATCCCACTTTCTCTCCCCTGCCTGAAAAACACATGCCCAAATTCCAAGTACATAAATTTTTTCTAACCTAATTCATTTTGTAGATTGATGGAGAAAATCCATAACAAATATTTATGACTTTGCAATAAATAACCCTCACAGAAGTTACAAAGAGCTCTGGCGAGTCTCAAGGTAACTTTCAGCGAGTTCCAGGGGTCAGGGCAGATCGGGATACTAAGTCTACAGTGTTCGAGGCTTTGGCTCATCTGTTTTGAATTATTGGTATTACTCAGTTGAGCAGCGCTCTCAATGGAGTAGCTGTGCTGTGATTCCATGCCATATTTTATTTCTATGGTGGGAGAGAGGCTTCCATAATTATTAGTCGCACTGTTGCAGCCAGCAAAAAATCCCCAGGCCCCAGCGAGAGGGGTGAGTCCCGCTGGTGTTTGCAGGCTGAGCTGGAGGAGGAAGGTGTCCGTGCCCAGGCGAGACCTGCCTGGGACGGGATTCGGGGCCGCACACGGCGCATTGTGCTGCCAGTTCAAAACATGGACCGGCCAAGATGCTCACGGGTCGTGTGGTGCAAAGGGGTCTGGTGCAGCCTAAAAGGCGCTTGTGCAGTCGCTGTGCTGGCCCGGGCAGCGGCCAATGCTGGCGGCCAGGCTGGCAGCTGGCAGAGCGCGGGAGCACGCACGGACGTGGCTGTCAGCCCCATTCGAAGGGACGTCAGCGGCGTTCCAGCCGCAGCCTTTGCTGCCTGCCCTGGGAGACGCTGCCCCTCAGAACCTCAGGTCCAAAGTGAAGGGGCTGAGGCGCAGCGGTGGGGCCGCAGAGCCAAGGACCACACTCCTTTCTGTTTTCCCATGGGATCTTCACCTTTCCAGCTGTGCCGACCCCAGAGCAGGCCCAGCGCTGTGCCAGGACCACTGCCCGCCATCCCTGCGGTCAGACGGAGCCGTGGCCAGGAGCACACCAACACAGCAGAGCACGCTCGGGCAGCAGTGCCTGGCCACCCCGCCGAAGGCAGCCGTGGGAGAGCTCGCCCTCGCCACACCGCATGCCGGCACATGGCACCGAGCTGCCACCGAACCCCGGCACCCACTTCCCGGCAGCCAGGGCCGGGACGAGCAGGGAGCGAGCCCGTCCCCGCTCCATCTTCGTTAGCTCTTAATCATCACAACGGAAAGAGAAACCGCTGGCAGCGTCACGCTGCTCTCCCGGGCGCGGGCTCCTTTCAGGGCTTTCAGAAAACAGGGTCAGACGTGTCTTCTGACCTGTGACCTGTCGCTTCCCTCCTCGCCATAATTATCTAATACAGCGCTCTCCCTGCCAAGTACAATGAAACAATTTGTCACTTCAATTGTCTGTCAGTCAACACTGAGGCCTTTTCAACAGGCCAACACATGTTTTTTGAGAGCTTGTCAGCAAGGGCTGTCTGGCCAGGCACATAACCATGGAAAATGGAACCTTTGTTAATTCTGGTTCTTAGAAAAGTAAATCCATTCACTTGCTTTTTTCAGGCCTTCAGTTTGGAATTTGCACAAGAAGCTGAATTGCCCCTGATCCCTAAATGATTGGTCAGAGGATTTGCATGAGGAAGCAGAAATTAATTATTCTTTTCTTTTCTTTTTATTTTCTGTAATTGTGTGTTTAGAAATGAGATTACATTCTACAGCAGCACGAGGGGCTGGGGGAGGAATTGCTTTGCATTTGTTTAGCTCCTTAGAGCTAAGATCACCTAATCGTTTCAAGCATTTCCTAAGATTCCCTCTCTCTTTTTCTGCTTTAATGACCAAACAAAGATTGTGCTACTTCCCGGGGAACTTTTCTGGCAGCTGAGCTCAGCAGTGGGAGCCAGGGACTTATCGCTCTGCTGAAAGGGTCTCCTTGCTGCTTTTGGCTTGCAGGGCACAAAACACATCCCAGAGCTCATGGGCTTGGGAGCTATGGTGGCTCCTCGCCTGGAGAAAGGGTGAAATGGATTCCAACCAGCCCAGGAGGGAGATGCTGGTCACCTGAGTCGTGTGGCCGAGCAGCGTGAGACGGAGCGTGCAGGTGGTCCTGGCTCGGGGAAGGACGCTGGGAACATCTCAGTGTGTTCACCTGAGACAGGACTGTCGCCGTCAGGACACGGACCCGCCAGCTCCAAGCCCTGCGGTCAAGCCCCTCTTCAGACCCAGACCACCTCCAAAATGCCGTGGCCCCTCACGAATGCTCTGGGGCCATCCTTCCCCACAGCTGACGGGAGGAGAGAACACTGCCGCAGCTCAGAGGGACTCTGGGGAGATGGTGGAAGCCAAAGGACGTGAGCTGCCCCCAGGTCTGTGTGTGGCTCACACCGACCCTCTGCCGCAGTGTCCCACGGGACGGAGCGTGCTGGGGACCCACAGGCCGTGGGGCATCCCGCTGGGCCCCGCTGCCCGGGAGTGGTGACATCCCAGAACGATGGCGGTGGAGCTGGGAGTCACCTCAATGCACCAGGAGCACAAGGATTTTTCACACTTCCTCTATCGATACATGAGTGGAATACGAGATAGATACCTCCATTTTCAGGTGTTCATCATTTTCTTAACCATGCGGAAGCTTGTGTTTTGGGCAGGCAGGGAATATTTTATTTGAAAGCATTGCAGAAATGCTAGATGGCCCCTACCTGATTACAACGCCCTGAGTGAAAACCTCTCCAGATCTGGCTTTCCAGAATACCACTATCCAAACCTAATTCAAACCATACAGGGAGCCCCGACTTAGAATCTTTCAAGCCTATAAAATGAAACAAATTGGCTTTGCAAGCATATCTCCCAATCTAAGCTATGCCTGTAAATTCGATTTGTCCTCTTGGATCTATACTGCATTAGGTGGCCTGAAAGACTCTTTGTTTCAAGGTCCTCCTCTCTCCTCCACAAGCCTCAAGTTCCTGCATTCAGTCATGTCAGGCTGGAGAACTCTGTGCTCATTAACAGCAAGGACTCGGTGGCCCTCCAGCATCTCAGCTTTGCCCGTGGTCTTGGTAGGAGAGGAGCAGGACCACATACCCCCGTGGCACCAGGACCTTTGCTGTGAGCACCCCACGTATCAGAGTGGCAGTGGAGGGTGTCCAGGAGTGCCCAAGCGCTCTTGGCTGAGGAGCCAGCATGTATCGCTGGCTTTTCTCAGAGAGATCCCTGCCAGAGCAAGGTTAGGGTCAGTGCCCAGGTCAGCTGGGATTCTCCAAACCTCAGGCTTTCGGGGTCCCAGCTGATCTGCAAACCGGCGCGGCAGCATCCCCTTTCCCCGAGCTGCCCCCGGAGCAGGTACGGCCAGCTGCCCGCAGCAGCGCTGCGGCACACAGGGCTCCCCACGGCAGTGGTCCCGCCGGGGTCCGGTCATACCCAGCAAATGTGGGGGTTAGCACAAAGGAAGGCCAGCCCGCAGTGACGCCAGGAGAACAGCGTCTGCGGGCAGCAGTGACGCTCGGTGTTTCTCCGAGGCAGGATCTGCAGCCTTCAGATCGCAGCTGGTTTGACTTACTAATAACAAATACAATCCTGTTCTCCGTGCTTGTTTTTCCTTTGCAAACACTGAGCGAGATACCAACCGGTACAGGTTCAGATTACCTTCCCCAGGCAGCACTGGGGCAGGAGCCTTGCTGCTCGCACTGCCTGGCCCGCAGGAAACCTCTAAGTACACTTGCTATATAATTTTAACAGTCTTATTCCAATTCACCATCTTTGAATAGGAATAAGCCTGTTAAAATTATGAACTACTTACACATGGAATCATAAAATGCTGCGACGCGATACACAGATCTTCTCTTCAGAAATGGACAGATGATGGGATCAACCTTTCCAGGCTTAGACTTCCAGTCCACATGGCAAACCTGGAAGATTCCCAGTGATTACAGTGTCTGCCATCTATTCTATTCCAAAAGTACAAAGGTAGAAGTTTTTAAATGAACATCCGTTAAATTCCATTTATCTCCTTGATTTAGTTTTAATCTCTTCACTCAGGTTTTCAGGTTCGTATTTCAGGTTTTTCTCCCTTCACACCTGCAGGCAGCCTGCCTGCAAGAGGCTGAAGTCGCTGTGCAGGTTAAGAGGGATCTGTTCTTATGCTCACTGGGAGAGCAGCTGAACAACTTGGTCCATTGAAGAGTTGCCCTGAGCTCTTAAGCTGTATTTTTAGTACCTAATTCAAGTCTACTTGTGTCTGTAGAAGCCAAGCCTTCAGCCCTCGACAGAAAGCAAAAGAAGGTTTTGGTGCAGAGAAGGAACATATTTATTATTAACTGTCCCTTTGTTAACTGTTTTCAGAAGTGACCAGACACAGGACTGAAGAACCGGCACACTTACATAATCACAAAAATTCCAGAGACATCTCCCATGTTGTAGCAAGTACATTCCACTGCAAGGGCTTCAGAGTTTACTAGGAGGGCCAGCAGCATCTCAGACACCCTGAAAACATTTTTTTTATGTTTTCATAAACTGTAGTAAAATTGTAATTGGATAAAACCTTGCATTCAAAAGCACATTCTTTGAGAAAATTTTATATGCACATAAAACATCTGAGAAAACGTTAACATTATGATCTTAACTGCTTGCACATTGGAACCAGCTAAAGGTTAGGAAAACGCAGTCCATCTGGTACAGTATTTTAAGCAGAATATTTGTGACCACATTTCCTTCAGAGCTGAGGTTCATAATCCTGTACAAACCCAGTGATGACAGACCTATTGCGACACACAGGCCAAGATGCCGATCACAGCGTTCGCAGGAAGAACGAGTCCAATTTGTCTCCATCACACTCAGGACCTGGGTCCCCAATGATGGGACAACACCTGATGGCATCTAGGGGTTTCTGCAGCTTGCACCGCGTGGTGCTCGCTGGAACGCGCAGCCAAGCTCCTGGCAGAGGAGAAGGTCTGAACAGCAGAACCTGGCTCGTGCTGGGAGCAAAAGTCCCGCTGAAAGCTCAGCCAACAAAGGCGCGCGGCTCTGGGAGCAGAGCTGGCTGCCACCCAGCCGGCTGGCAGTGCCCGCAGAACCGAGGACCCCCGCTGCCGGGCCACCGAGCTGGCGGCGGTGAAGGACAAGGTCTGGAGAAAGGTAAGCAGGGGAAACCCTGACACAGCAAGGCTGGCGAGAGGAGCCAGCACAGGTCTGCGGGGCCGGAGGCAGCAGGAACCCCCTTTGGAGCAGCAGCCAGGCTGTGGAGCAGCTCAGGTGCAGCGGGATGGGGTTGGGGGCTCAGGGGAGGAGAGCCGGGGACAGACCCAGCCCTGCGCTCCCTGGTCTTCCCCCGCACCACGCCACTGGACTGGGGGCTTCCTGTGGCCTGTGCAGAGGTTGTTTGTTCAAGTGAACCCATTAGGTGTTTATTAGCCTTCATTATGGAGTGCTAGAGGGTTAATTAGTTCAGGCTGTTCCTTGGGAGGGGGGCAAGATCAGCAGCACTGGAATACCCAGGTTCCTAGGGCAGCCCACCACTTAGCCTGGTTTCCTTCTTTTCTTTTTTTCCCCGTCTTTATCTCTTCCCTAAGCAAATTAGGAGTGTCATTATCACATCTGCCAACTGCTTAGCAGAAAGCAGCGTTCCTGGGCAAGACGGGGCTGGCGCTCAGCTCCTCTGCAAAGCCGGGCTAGGGGATGGAGAGGCAGCCTGGCTCCATCGCCCACCGGCGTGGTCCGGAGGCGGACAGGCATTGAGGGCAGCAAAAATCCATGTCCAGGCTGTGGGTGTGAGCCTGGCCCTGGCTGCTGAAAGCCTTGTGGGGCCCAGCTGGCCATGGCCGTGGCCAGATGACTTCTGGCAACCTTTGGGAATGGCAAAAACCTCACCTGGAGGTGATACCTAAGGAATGAGGGCACCCTTTAAAGGTGTCCCTTCCCTGGCTTGCGGCAAAGCCCGGCCTCTGCCAGCCTGGGCACAGGCCCCAGAGACTTTCCAGGGAGCTGGCCAGTGCAGATGTGTCCCTGGAGCGTGTCTGGGGATGGCGACAGCACTGCTTATCCTATTATATTGTTGCAAAATTGCTGCTTTTGTCCAGAGCATGACATGGAGGCTGCTTATTATATTCTGTAAAAACTAAACAAAATAAATCATTTTTGTGTTCATTTCTTCCTCATTGAATTGTGGTGCGGTTGGCAGGCGACAACAAATGATTCATCAAGCTCAGCGCCGGACGGGATGTAAGGATGGTGAACCCCTGCAGATCTGAGAGCCCGCACAGGGCTCCTGCACCAGCCTACCGCTCACAGCCTCACAGCCTGGAAAGAGGGAGCCCAGGGGTGATGGAGGATGCTCGGTGGCCACCAGCAAGCTGTTCGGGCAGTTAATCACCCTTCCACTAAAGCCCCAGTTCATTTAGCTTCTGCTTCCTGCTGACCTCAGTATATATATAATGGTTTTGTCTGGTTTTATCAGAAACCTGCTCCTTCTGTAAATACTTACAGACGTGGGAGAGGGGTAACTTGCAGCCTCACAAATCCGAATTACCATGCTATCCTGAGACCTGCAAGCCTGGTGCCAACCCCCAGCTAGGCATTACAGAACCCTCCCCAGGGAAGGCTGAAACCCAAACCCAGAATTGCTTTGCTGGAAAGACAAGCCTGGGTTCATCTTCCTTGCTGACAGTCGAGGGTAGTCCATCACCAGCTGCGCCTGGCACCTCTCTGAGGCAGCTGGTGCTGGACACAGCTGGAGCAGCAGGTCTGGAAAACGTGTCCCTGAGCCTGGGACCACGCAGCCTGGGCTGTCCCAGTCCTCACACTGCCAAGGAGAAGCTGTAGAACCCTCTCTGGCAACAGGGAGTCCTGCCACCCTGACCAGGGTCCACTTACTGCTCAGTGGCTGCCCTCGCTCGGGATTAAGGGTTAATGTTTCTCGCTGCTGCACTGCCATTGAATTCATCTTGGCCATCAAAACTCCTCTTGCAGAGGAAGGACAATGCTGCACCAGACTCTGGTGTGATGTGAATGAAGCAGCTCAGCTCTGCCAGTGTGCAAAGGGAAATTGCAAATGCTAAAAACGTAGGGTTCAGGGAAGTCTCACAAACTCCCAGGCTGGGCCCCCAGCAATCTCAAGCCGTGCTCAGCATATGACCAGAGAGGGACGGTGAAACCCACCCTCGCTTGGTGCATCCCCTCCCAGGAGCCTTCCCAGCTTCCCAGATGAATTAGCGCAGTTTCCACTTCAAGAGCAAAAAGACAAAGGTTAAATGATGCAAACACAAAAAGGTACTTTTAAAACGGTGTTGTGCTGCTTTCCTTTCCACACACCCCCTGGCACCCCCAGCCCCAGTCTGGCACCCCTCTGTATATTCTCTCTTGAGCACAGCAGCCACTCCAGGGATTTATTTGCCCACAAACTCCACAGACGGACTCGGGGTACGAGAGCGGCCCCTCTGAGAACAGATTTCTATATCCCTTGTGGTGGGAGGCGCAAACATTATCAGTTTTTTAGCAAAAGAAAATGGAAAACCAGCAGAAGAGCACAATGAAGTAATCCCTGCCAGACTGAACTCTGGCAGTCAGGTACAAGATAACAATGGCTGTGGCACTGCTTAATTATTTCTGCTCCACCTAATTGTGAAAAAACAGTCATTTCCACTTAAAAGACACTCTGTGTGATCTTTAGAAGGGCGATTCCCCTGCGGAGCTGCAGCTTCCCCAGAGAAGTCAGTGCCAAAGCCCCACGAGGGCTTTGAAGGGGGATTCCCTGGAGGGTGGGCATGAGGCATTAGCATTTTCCAATTATTCTGCGGAGAAGTCCATCTCGGTAGGAACTCTGCCCTGAAATCAAACCACAGCTGTAGCCGGAGAGCTGCCAGCAGGAAGGGAGACACGCTGCAACTGGATCCACACACCAACGGGTCTGGGCTCAGCATGTCTCGCTTGGAGAGCCCGGGTGGGTGTCTCGGAGTGCCAGGACCTCCCAGAAAAACTCCCATGGGCCTGGGAGGGCTGCTCCAGACCCTGGTAACCGTACAGCTATTATGAACCCCACGTGCAAGGGCTCAGGCAGCCAGCTCTCCTGATACTTCCAGCACAAAGTTTAGAAACAGCATCTGCATTTTTGGGAGTTCAAAGGAAATGAAGCTCCCAAGGGAATGTCCACAGAAAATCCGAACTGTCTTCTCCTCTCCCCAGACCTCAGCATTGCAAACCCAGCTCCCAAGACGTGACCAAAGCACGGTCCCCTCCTGCTCCCCTGGGTAAGGGTGTTCAGAAGTTTATTCTCCTGGAAGGGGTGAGGACGAGAGTTCCAGACCACTGACAGCATCGCCTCCCCACAAATGTAGGAAAGCCCAGCACATACCTCGTGTTGCAAGGTCTGCCACTGTAGGGTTGTGTTTTTAAACCACGCACACAAGCTGAGGTGCCAGGGTCCTGCAGGCAGGAGCTGAACTCACATAACCCCAGATTTACCATTAGTACGTGTCCAAATTTGTAACCAGTTTTTATATAAATCCTGCGGGAAGACCCAGTGTTTTTTGGCAGGTATGGAAAACCAGAAGATGACCAGGGAAGCTCAGTTCCCTGCACTTCAGGGAACGGCTGCAGTGTCTGTCCAGGGGTGGCACCAGAGGACACATCATGAGGACAAAAACCATCGTGTTGACAGGAAATAAAGTTAGTGCTGGTTAGTCCAAGCCTGACGCCCGGGATCTCCGTAGCCTCCACACCCAGAGAGGTCTATTATCTGTTCTTCCCTCACACCATCAACATGCCTCTGACCTGTTGGTCTCCAGACTTACCCAATCAGCCAGTGCCTACAACAGCCATGCAACCCAACCACCCACCAGCTAGGTCAAACTTTTCCAAACAGTTGCAGAGCTGAGAGGCCCTTCCCTCCCCACACAGTGTCCCAGCAGGTCCCGCCCAGCTGTGGCACATGGCTTGGCACCGTGTCCTCCCTTTGTGGGCCTTGCCAGGGTCCGGGAACGCCTCCCCATCCGGCACAGCAGCCTCGGTGCCCCGGTTCCTGGGAAGCAGGTCAGGCCCTCCGATCTGCTCTGACACTGACCTGGTGGAGATGGAGCGTGGCCCAAGCCAGTATGTCTGCACTTGAGTTCATTCCTCCTTGGGATGCCTTGGAACTCTTCTAGTGTATGTCATCGAAGTGGAAGCTTCAGCACACTGAGAAGGAGCAGCTGCAGTGAGCAAATAACGTGAATGTCCCAAATGCTTTGCTTCCCTTTACTTTTTGCTCACCAAGTGATGGTTTCCAATAATTGTTCAAATAAACATGTCACTGATTAGCTAACTTTTGAAGCTTGGAACAGTATCTTCTGATCATCTATGATTTTGCAACTTCCAGATGAGAGAAAGACTCCCAGGAATGCTGAAGGCAAGAGATCAGCTTCATTTGCACAATTCACAGAACGAGGAGCAAGGATTACACAGGGAGGATCCAACCGAGACACGTTTCCCAGTTCTGACTGATGGTGTGTCAGGAGGACTTGGCTGCCCCTGGGCCTCAAGCTCCTGCCGTACTTCTGTGGAGTACTTCATTAATTAACACAGACATACACTAAACAACTCACTGACGGCTTTTGCAGAAAGCCTTGCTCCAAGTGTCTCTCATGTGTGACCTCAGATAATACTCGCTGAGGACTGTGCTGGCTTCAGCCCAGGCTCAGTAATTGTGCCCATAATTAGTGTCTGTTTATTTTTAATCCCATGGGCACAGCTTGCCACAGAGACCTCAGAAATCCTCAATTAGTTATATCACTCTCCAGTTCTCCAGGTTTCTGAATTAGCTGAAAGGGTGCTGTCATTTTCCAGGGGTTTTGTGGAGGCCATGGCAGTTGTTAGACCAAACGGGAGCATTCCGCCTCCCGAGGAGGCTCACCTTTGCCGTGTGTTTCTGTTGATTGAAAATGTTTTTAAATAATGTCATTACATCTAGAGGCCACTTACCCGCAGCACGTGCATTTCCCCGCTCCCTAAAGACTTTCCAAACTAAACTCTCTCTTCGCAGATCTAATGTCCTGTTGCCCCCAACACACCTCGCCGGGCTCCCAAAGGCCGTGGAGAACACACGGTGCCTTCCCAAGCCCGTCACTGCAGCTCTGGAGCTGCCCAGCGATGCAGAGCTCTACGCGCCAAGGGAACGGACCCGGCGGAGGGGTGCTTCCCCGGATCCCCGCCCTGCTGCCCCCCAACTCCAGCTCCACGCGTCCAGCCCTGCCCTGCGCCGTCCCAGGCAGGACAACGCAGCTTCACGAAGCGCGACCCTGGGACAAGGAGGAGGCAGCGAAGCCCCACGGAGAAGCCCCAGGGCGCATCGCCCCGAAACGGCCCAGCAGGGACCCTCCCGGCCCGCCCGCGCCCGGGGCCGGCGCAGCGGGGGACAAGG
>VZZY01013383.1:0-36635 GCA_013400335.1 Eurystomus gularis | reverse complement strand
TTGATCTGCTGGAGGGTAGGGAGTCTCTGCAGGGGGATCTAGACTCTAGATCTCAGCTGTCACCAGACATTCACTTTTGCTGAAGTAATTGAGTCCTGTATGGCTATTTTTAGAAGATGTGATCTATTTTCCAGACTCTATTATATAGACTACATAGTCATCATCTACAGGAAGAGATTACAGTTATCTGACATACAGCACATAAATGTTGGTGCCTTAATCTGTCATGTGACTTCTGCTCTACATGTTTCAATATGTTACCTTTTTTATCTTTTATAGTTAGATACTTGTTGATGTGGTTTTGATCCATTAAAACTTATCAAGTTAGGGTTAAATAACATACAGCAGAGGTGATTATTAATACAATTAACAAAATTATCAGCTTTCTAAAAGACTCTAAACAATTTAAATTATTCTGAAAAACATTGATCCATTAGGTGACCTGCACCAGAGTAAACTTAAGCTAACACTACATTTCATTGTATTTGGTATATTAAAAAAAAAAATAATCTAGTGCTATATTTTATACCTTTTATTTCTTCTCCTTGTTACCTGTGCTCATAACTGCTGTTTGGCAGGTTTTCCTCTTTGTTGTGTTTTCAGAACACTTTGCTGGGGGGGATGATATGAATCAAATCAAGAAATTAATACAGGTGATAATAACCCATTGATTTTTTTCCTTCCCCCTCCAATTCCATGGTTTAGATGCACAGTACATCTCAACAAATAATTGCACCAGCACAACTGAATGAGTGGAACAATAAACAAGGGTTGATTTGGTACAGTGGTAGCTTGTACTGTTGAAGCTGGAGGTAATCTTGAGAAAATACATATGGAAGAACAAAGTAGGGACGACACAAAATGTTGATTCTAAAGGAATATTAATAATAAAAACAAACAACTACCCTCACATCCAGAATATAATTTGATGAGTAGACAATACAGAGCTATGTGGGAAAAACATTTTCCTATTCTGTGTTTCTTCAAGGTGTCAAGGATAATCTCCAGTTAGAAACTCGACACAACCTTTATTGGTATTACTCAAGGGATAAAATGTAAGATGCTATGCTTTAACAGAAACATAAAATACTTCAAGGACATAATTAATGTCGGGGTGGTTGATAATTTTATCCACCACACAGGAGAGTGCACACAGTGAGCAAGAATATGCTTTCACAGAAAGAATATAGGCTTTCACAGAAAGAATATAGGCTTTCACAATGGTCCTACTGAGCACGAAGATTATTTAAAGATACTGAAGTAACTTCAGAAAGGAGAGACTACTTACATTGCAGTTTGGCTTTTCTGAAGATCCCCTACCAAATCCTGAGTCCTACAGAGTGAAAAATGTGGAAGGTGTCAGACCTTTGGTGCTCCACAAAGCATTGATGGGAACTCACATTATAGAGTGGAGACAAATGAATCAGCAAACCTAAACTACAGTTTTCCATTCTAACTTTAACCATAGGTCAATACACAAGTACTCTCAGCATGGTATCTTCCAAATCAGTACAAAATCTTCTTTAAGAGTACTTTTAATTACTGATATAATTTCAGGAGAGCTAAAATGTAAAAGCCTGCTATAAATTAAAGATATAGATGCAACAATTGCTGCATAAAAGCAGAGAACAAAATAATTGTCAAAATTATTATATGAAAATAAAATATTTTACATATGCATATAAAAAAGCTGAAAAACATAATAACGTCTCATTTTCTCTTCTTAGCTATATAATAGGTACGAACATTACTGGTAACACGCATTCTGTGCAAAACCTTGTCTATATTAAAAAAACCCAGCAATTTTAAGATATATTTTGAGTTCTTTAATTTCAGCACAGTAACATTCCTTTTGAAAGGCCTTTCCTTACAATACTGTCTGTTAAATGCAGAAAAAAGTGAGATAAAATTTAGTGTCTTGAGGCAGGCAAAGATCCCAACCAGGCCACTCTGCCTCTGCTAGACAAGTTCTGTGGCACTCAGCTAGCTTTATTTTTGAAAAATTGTTCAGTCTGGGAGGTGGAACCAGGAAACAGTCCAGACATTTTTCTTTAGTGATAATGATGCCAAGAAAAGAAAGTCATGGCAGTAAAAATTGTACATGGAGTTTCACATAAGATTTTGTATACTCTAAGCTAAAACACCAAAGTGACTGCTGAGGTTTTTTATAAGAACCCTTATTGAGATGGGATTTGGGCCTTGGCAGAAATCCTGGAAGTTTATTAAAATAGAGATCCGCTACTGCCTAAAAATACAGAATCCTGAAAAAATCCACAACATCACCTTGATTTTGTAGCATCTGGCACACACCAGGAAGGCTTTGAGCACTGCCTTTCTGTGAACTGAATATTTTGTGTAACAAAAAATGGCCTTTAAGGAAAAAATATTCATCGTGTCAAAATGATGAGGAATATGAAATAATTATAGGAAAGGAATCAATATACAATGCAGCTGATTTTGCCTAGTTTAAATGAATTGCTATAAATTTTGGTATTACCTGAAGGAAGACTGATAAATCTTAAGAAATCTAGGAATAACTGTTCCCCCTCAGCTCACTTTAACATTTTCCCGGTGGTATTGACTGATTTCTTTAAGTTCCTTGGGGCTCTACACAACTGTACAACATTGTCTTTGATAACAGACTTTGCTTGTGTGCCAAAAGTAATGTTTGGATTGTAGTGGCTTAGACTAACAGAAAAAAATTGATATGTCTTTGCCGTGGGCTGATATTTTGGGTATGTTGGACACCTTGTTCTCGGCAGAGAAAAGAACAAGCAAACTTGGGCACTGGACTTTCCTAGCTTCTATAAGCAGTTACAATGCTTGCAATTTTGGGGTTCCTGGGATCAGACTAGGTTAGATCATTCTCCTTTATTTAATACTGGCAGCGTATCTATAACTGCTTGTGGGCCAGGATACTGGGTTCTGACCAGATTTCTCCCTAGGAGAGAAAAGATATGCAAAAGAATCATAGAATCATAGAATGTTTTAGGCTGTAAGGGACCTCTAGAGGTCATCTGGTCCAACCTCCCTACACAAGTAGGACGTCATTACCTAGGTCAGGTTGCTCAGAGCCCCATCAAGTCTGACCTTGAATGACTCCAGGGATGGGGCCTCCTTGGGTTCCCCTGGCTCCAGGAACCCCCTGTCCACTTGGCTACAGAACTTACCTCAGCTGATGCTGCTTTTTTGCTCTTCACAAACTGAGCCAAAAAAAAAGAAAATAAAAAGAAGAAAAAGAAATACAACTTTCCAACTTTCCTTCCGCCTCTCCCTCTTCTGCTCAAATCAAACTGTGCGTTTATTCAAGTCTGTGTCATTTCCAGTCCTCTTCTAATCCTAGCTCTTTAAAAAAACTCCCCACAAACCAACCAAAAAACAAAACCAAGATGTTCCGACTATTTGTTTTTAATTAAAAATGAAGCAAATCAAACAAATGAAACCATTTGTTCAAAACTACATCCTGTCAAGAGAAGCCTTGCTTTTGTTGGTAAAAAATAAAATAGCTGTACTGAAATCTTCCCCTGATATAGTTAGAAAATAAATAACCAAGGATATTACCCTCAACTTCAGTTGCATTTTAATGTGTATTAACTGTATTTACAGATTTTTTTTCAGTTTTCAAGATCAGTAGATTGAAGATTGTAGCTGAAGTAATTCAAGTAACTGATATCAATAAGGACTTCCTATGTATTCTGCATGTGGTATCTCTATGTTATCACTATTTTCATAACATTTGAATGTTTTCCTGAGATCCTATTTGTACACGAGTATGATGCACACTTGCTATCCTATATTTTCAGAGTGGGGCTCTTTTAATCTTATTTTCATGTTTCCTCTTTTCTTTTGTTTTATTTTCATGTTTGCTCTTTTCCTTCTTTCTTAGGAATCCAGAGAAACACTGGAAATGCAACACGTACTGAAAGATTTGTCTTAACAAAAGAAAGTGAAGTGACTTACATTGCTAACTCTGTGCTTAGAAAAATGGTAGGTAAGGGAATCACAAAAACTTTTAAAAGATAAAAGTCATCATTTCTAATAGGGGAACTTGTGCTTATAGTCCTGGGTATGACAGAAGCAGCTTTCATCGTTGGGTTTCTTAAGCATTTCAACAGTCTGGACAGACGCAATCCACTTTGTGTAGATATCAGTTCTCTTTTGTGAGTGACAGTTAAGTTGTTTACTAACCTATCATCTGAAGGAAAATAGTTCAGAGCAGTTGCCTTCAAGTGACAAGATGCAGGATCTGAATCCCAGAAGCCTGTAGACTAAGTATAATTTTAAGAGTATTTTCCTATTACATACATGTTAATGGATCCAAATTTGTCAATGATTTAACTTTTCCATCACACTCTACTTCATAACAACCACAAAAAGACACCCACCCATATACAACAAGCCAGACTTTGTAGTAACTTGAGCATCTCCTAAGTGTGATCAGGTCTTTGGTCTTTGTTCTTTCATCTAATTAGCCAGCTAATTAATTATTGGTAACATTGCAGGGATTGGTGGGAGGGCCTTGACCCAAAGTTATCTCATTCTTAGCATTATGCTACACTTTGTGCATTTGGCCCTACCTTGCTGACAGCTTAGTTGTCTCTGTATCACACTTCATCACACAGAGTACAAATATGCTCCAGTTCTGTCTTCCCATATAAGGAGTGAAATTTTATCTGATTTTATTTTAAGCAAGTGTCACATTTGCTGTTTTCAATTAAGATTTTTCTCAAGAAGATCAGACAATTTTGGATTGTTCTATACATACGTCATTTTCTGGCACTGAGAAAATATCTGTGATAATGAATTTTGTGTTCTGCATTTTTCAATGACTGTTAGATGTTGATATTTACCCTGGATCACAGGATAAACTGAACAACACGAAGCTGCATCTACATTATTATTTTAATTAGGAAGGGTAGTTTGATTTTGGCTTAAATCCATCTGTGATTTCCATGGGATCAATTTGCAGAGTAGCTTTGCTGCAAGCTAAGTATATTCATTTTTAGAAGGTACTAAACATCTGATTCCTTTCCAGATACATCCCAAAGGTGCTTTAACCCCTAATAGAAACATACATATTTTTATTCCTTCCTATCAGGTATTTGTACATATTGATAAGATCCCCCTGAGTCTTCTCTTCTCCAGGCTGAACAGCCCCAGCTCTCAACCTCTTCTCATATGTCAGATGCTAATTGAGTCCCTTAATCATCCTTGTAGCCCTTAGCCGGACTCACTTCAGTTCATCCATGTCCTTCTCGTACTGGGGAGCCCAGCACTGGACCCAGTAGTCCAGATATGTCTGGGCAATACCACAACACTTTTTTGGAATGTGGATAAATAAATCCCTTAAGTTCTCTGTAATGTTTTACACACATTTTAGAGTATATTTCTTGGGATTATGGTTATCTCTTAAAATATACTGTATGGCTTCCTCATTTTTAACCTTTCTTTCTTACTGTCTTTAAAATTACATATACAGATACGTAACAGTTTTATTGTGAAGTTTACAAGCCAGAGGCAGTAGTTTATCACTTCATTTGAACACATATTCAGCTTTTCCTTTTCTTCATAGTTCGAGTGCAGGCATTCTACAGTCTTCATTTCCCCTACTTTTTGTTATCCTTCCTGAGAGCCATCTAGGGCTGCTCTTTTATTCCTCAGGGAAAGGTGGAATTGCTGGCAACAGTTTTTCTTGTCTTATCTTGACCTGATGGCTGAGTAGTTTCTGTGATGTTGTCTGGTGCCTTTCATCCCCACTCCTGCTGTGTGAGCAATGCTGAGCCTCAGCAGCAGCTTCTCTCCCCAGTTAGTTGCTTCTGTTCTTTCAGCAGAGTAAGGATAATTACTTCACTGGGATACTGTCAGCTCCAACTGAAGTCAAAGGAGCTAATAGAATCTCAAATAGATAATAGAAGCACAGCTTTGTTTCATGTGGTTTAAATAAGATGAAGTTGGTTCAGTGTGATATCCATTTCAAACCACCACAAAGAAACTCAGCTTCTCAGACTGAATTCCCGTATTACTTAAACAGGGTATTCATAGGGATGAATTTGTCTGACATTACTACAGTTTGATATAACATATTACATAGCCATATGTTTATTGGAGATTCAAAATTAGTTGGAAAATATTAGTGAATTCTTTTTTTTTATTTCCATGTTTGGGTTTTTTTTGCCTTTACTCATTTACAGTTAGGACTGTCATATTGTCTTGACAGGTCATAAGCAAAATATATATACACCATCACATTTTGCTTCCCAAAATAAAATAAAGGAGCAAATAAACAATAATCTCCTATTTTACAATAAAATGAACCTAAGTAAAGTTTAAAAAAAAAAAGTTTTTCTTACACCTCATTAGGTCATACTCTGACATAAAGATCAACAAAGATCAAAAAATTAAACAATGTCACAGTAAAAAAACAAATTCAAGGTTCATTATTTGGGTTATTTCTAATTCCAACATATATTCTACCCTACTTACAGGTAAGCATCTGTTTGTATTTCAATTTCCATTTTTATTGGAATATTGAATGCTATTAATAGCTTTTTTACTCAGTCATTAAATTAATTAAAAGTTTAAAATATCTCTACAAAGATGATGAGAGAACTGGGGTATCTCTCTTACAAGGAAAGATTGAGACATGGGACTGCTTAGTCTGGACAAGAAGACTGAGAGGGTATCTTATCAAAGTTTATCAATATCCAAAAGGTAAGTGTCAAAAGGATGGAGCCATACTTTTTTCAGTGGTGTCCTGCAACAGGACAAGGAGCAACAGGCACAAATTGGAACATAGGAAGTTCCACCTCAACATTGGAATAAACTTCTTTACTGTGAGGGTGACAGACCACTGGAACAGGTTGTCCAGAGAGGCTGTGGAGTCTCCTCTGAAGATGTTCAAAACCTGCCTGGACACATTTCTGTGCAGCCTGACCTAGGTGAATCTGCTTTATTTAGCAGGTTGGTGGAACTACATGATCTCCTGAGGTCCCTTCCAACCCTTACCTTTCTGTGATTCTGTGATCATAATCCAGAAACAAATATAATCAGATCTTCTAAGGCATCCTCTCCTGTATCAAAGTTCATAATTTCCATTTCCTCTTGAAAATATTAATGTGTGATACTGCTTTGCTCCTGTCACCAAGAAATATCTCTGGATGTTGGCTTAGATTCATTTCACATTCAATTACCAAATGTTTCAGCTTTTCGAATCAAAGTGGACTGATAGACACAGAAGTACATCACCTGTAAAAGAGGTGCAACAGCACAAAAATGTTTCTTTAGTGTTAGTATCTTTGATGACTCACTATATTTTCTCTTCTTAATTCTTCTTTTTCCCCTTTAATTTGTTACTTAAGGCTTTTGCTCTGTATAGGAATCATTCAAGAAAAATTAATAGCAAATTTTCTACTAGATACCTATGGGAACCATCCCTAACAGTAGATGTTTGCAATTATATCACTTATTTCTGTATATGGAAAAAAAAACTATTTCCTTTCTCATTCCATTCTGCTTTTTCAAACTGCTAAGCTTCATTATACTCTTATATGGCAGATTTTCTTTCACAGTACCTGTAACCCTGATGGAATAACTGTTTAAGACAGGGTAAAGCTGAAATATAGATTACCACTAAAAGCTCAGATGTTTGATAATGAACCAAATACTTATGGCCATAAAGTTGTGAAGGCTCAAAAGTCATAAGAATAGATTATTTTAAAGTTTTTGGTTTGCTTTCCTGCACCATATACACATATTACATGGAAAAACATCCAAGTAAAACTTCTCTGGGAGCTACCAGCTGGAGAAAAAAACTTGAAGAAACATTCCTTCATGAACCTTGCATACAACCACAGTCAACTGAAGGAGAATTTACTAGATTCATGTAAATAAATATAATGGCAAACATATTTGAGGAGAAAATATTCTCACAGAAACACATGGTTGAAGTTAGTGGGCACTTTTGGAGCTCATCTAGTCCAACTTGCTTGCCTAGAGCAGGGTTACTTAGAGCAGGTTGCTACAGACCATGTCCAGCCAGATCTTGCATATTTCCAAGGATGGAGAGTCCACAACCTCTCTGGGTAGGCCGTTCCAGTATTTGGCCACCCTTATGGTAATAGAGCTTTTTCCTATGGAGTTTCTTGTGTTTCAGTTTGTGAACTCTTGTCCTGCCACTGGAATCTACTGATAAAGAGTCTGACTCCATCTTCTTTACTCCTTTCCATCAGATATTTATATACATGGATAGGATCCCCCCCTGAGTCTTCTCTTCTACAGGCTGAACAGCCCCACCTTTCTCATCCTCTCCTTCTATATCAGATACTCCAGTACTTTAATCATCCTTGTTGCTTTTTTATGGATTTCAGTTCGTCTCACCACTGTACCCAGCTCTATTTCTTTGATGATATTTCTTGCCAAGGTCGGACAAAGAGGAAGGACTCCTTGCCTCCACCTGCTGTCAATGTGCTGCCCACTGCAGCTCAGGAAGCCGTTGGCCACCTTTAAAGGTGCATTGCATTGCAGTTTACCCAAAACCTGATATTTACATTGAAGTCTAATTACTGTGAGTAAAAATAGATTGAGAAGAAAAAGGCACCTGGAAGCAATAAGTTTTAGTCTTCATTAGGGTAGTATCTATAGCCACACAAATTATTATTGTGATGCCTGGCAAAAAATGCTCCAAGATTCTGTCTTTCATGTGCCAAGTTAAGACTAGAAGCAAAATTTGACCAACAGCCTTTGAACTAGCCCTTAAAAGTGGTAGTTTAGCAGTGAAACTCTGACACAGCTAGTACTACAGCATTAAAATGCTGTAGCATGTTTGCTGACTTTAATGTAATGTGGCACTAAACTGGCAAAAAGTGACCTTGTTCAGTAGGCAGTAGGTTTGATTTAATCTATGAAAAAAATGACAGAGAAGTGGATACAAACATTAGAATTGTTCCTTTTTATTTTAGTCCCTGTAAAAGCTGAATATTACTGTCGAATCAGAAAGTACATATTAAAGCACCTCAAGGAATGGCGGATGTCTCATCTGCTGGCTGCATTAAGACTTACTGTTCCTTTTTCACCCATTTTACATCAGCCTGAACAGCAATATTCAGCCATTACTATGATCAATATTAGCAGGGAAAGTCAGTTCCTGTTAACATTTGCCTCACTATACTTAGATTTCTTGTGCCTGAAAACAGTTCGTTTTCTAATGACAAATTGGTTTGACATGAATAGTTTCAGGGAATCTTAGCTTTACCAGCACACATTCTTCTAATGGTAAATGTCTTCCTCTGAATATTTTCTTTTTCTTAAGTTTACTCACTGGTTGCCTTTGCCTTAATAATTTGTTTTCCCTTCTAATTCCCTTTGCAGTTTTTTAATTTGTGCCTAGAAATTTCTAGTTTTCTAAGCAAAAAATCGAGACATTTGTTTCTGTTGTAGTAACACCATTTTAGCAGCCAACGTTGGGCCTCACTGAGGTCAACTTTCAGTCAACTTGTTGGGAGACTCCATGACCACCACAGACCCTTGTTGTACCACTGATCCATCTAAGATGACCCACTGACCCATTTTGAGATATCCTCCGATAAGACAGACACTACCCTGTAGGTAATACTGTGAAAGGTAAAACTACATAAAGGTGAACCTGCACATTTACTATTGTTGACCCACCACCTACAGACCAAGAAGATGACACAACTCGGAGAAGACTGTTGACCCACCAAGGGTGGTGATACTTACGTCTTTCCTCATCTCTTTCTTCTTTTCTCTTTCTTTTTCTCTTTCTTTCTTTTTCCTTGTCAAAACAGGTGCTACTCAGACAATCAATAAGGACATAATTTTCCTTCACCAAAATACTTCTTATTCACCAAAATACCTTTTATTCATCAAAATACCTTAGCCTAACTTTATGTAAAATTGTTAATAGAAGCCAATGTTTGTACTGTTCCTCTGAGTCAGTGATGTGACTCTAACGCCACTGCGGCCTTGTCACACTGGGATAGCCTTTTCTGGGGATTATAAAGATTTACCTCTCTCATTGTCCATAGACTGGGACAAGACAGGCGTTAACCACCTCTCTAGGAAGCCTGTTCCAGGGTTTGACAAAGTAGTGCTTCCTAATGTCCAGTCTAAACCTCCCCTGATGTTGCTTTGAGCCATACCCATATGTCCTATCACCTCATCCCAGGGAGAAGAGATCAGCACCTCCCTCTCCACTTCCCCTCTTCAGAAAGTTGTAGAGAGCAATGTGGCCACCCCTCAGCCTCCTTTTCTCCAAACTAGACAAACCCAAAGTCCTTAGCCACAACTAACAGGACATTCTTTCCAATCCTTTCACCAGATTTGTTGCCCTCCTCTGGACATATTCAAGGACCTCCTATCCTCCTTCAGCTGTGGGGGCCTAAGCATTTGACTTGTAGAGTTTAAATCAAATATATTCAGTATATCCAAGAAGTATATTTGTTAACATATTTCCTGGATAGCTGTCACAAAGGCACCCACAACAAGACAGCAGCAGCTATCAGAATAGGGGTTACCTAGCACAACCAGAGTTACCTAGCTCTCCTTCCAACAAAATACAAGTTTACATGTCTGTTGGGAATATAATACTGCACAATTAATTTCTAAACCTTAAGGAAAGATGAACCAAAATGGGCATACACTCAGTCATCAAGAGGAAACCTCCCACACAAGAGTGCCCAAAGTATCACTCACCAAAGGGAGGGTGAGGCTCACTCAATCCATGGAGACCCACTCAATCCCTGGCAAAATGCTCGGATGGCATATCCAAGGGGAGGGTCCAACTGCCAGGCCCGCTGCTCTGCAAAGAACCAACTCAACTGATTCTTATGTGGTGCTGCATTTATACCCTGAATTAGTCATTCTAATTGGTTGAACCGGCAAGCCCAGGGTAAGGGTCTAGACCCTGAGGCACCAGTTAATCACCATAAGGTGTAGTTTAACATTTGAGAAGTGTGGGAGTCCACAGCTGGTCTGAGGACTCAGGGATGGACTTTTGCCTTGAGCAAGATAATGATGTTTCCCTGAAAGAGCCTGGGAAGCCTTGAGGCTGAAGAGTCCCAGGGAGTGAAGGAGGTAAGAGGCCTAACGAGCAAATTCCACAGAACAGTAACCTGGCAAGAAGTCAGCAGTCACAGCAGGAGGGACAAGAGGAAAAACCACCAATCAGCATGTGTAGGGAGAATGGACTGAGCTATCCTACAATAACGAGAGCTTGAAGAATATGTGTTACCAATTAGAAATTGTTGCTAGGTAAATGATGTGCACAATGTAACCAATAGTAGAATAACTTACTGCGTGCTATGCCAAAGAGATTATAAAAGAGCGATGTTTTACTAGATAAACGGCTTTCACTTGATCACATTGATCATGGCGTGATTGACCCGAGCTCCTGCATGCCCTGTTTTTGCCCTCTCTTATCTGTCAGGAAGGCTGTACCTGCCACAATAATGTGTGTATATGTGTGCACATATATATGGTGTATGCATGTTTGTTGTTTTGTAAGAGATTAACATAAGGCAGCACAAATTTTAGCAATGGCTATGAACAAGATCATACACAAAAATATGTGTGTGTGCATGTTTGCTTGATGAAAATAAAAACTGTATAGAACAAAACGTATACTAAACAAGAACAAATACTACAAAATATTTAGTATCATGATAATTGTATATATGTTGTAGTACACTTCTAATTTCAAAAGTTAATTCTAAAGCATTACTTCTATTCTTGTAGAAAGATAAACAGACAAAAGTATGTTTATTTATACAGATAGCTACTCCACAGTATTAAAACAATATAATAGGTGCTCTTATATGTTCTGTATTATTGTATGAAATGTGAATACTAGAACAGGCTCATCTTTTTTATTTTTAACTGACTAGAAGATCTTTATGTATAATAATTTATTACTGCATTACAAAAATAACATATATTTAATATGTCCTTTGAAAAGCAAAAGACATTCAAATGGCTCTCTTTCACAGACTGGCAGAGCAACTACAGAATATTCTGAATTGTTTAAGGAAAGTACTGTAGCGTTCAAATGAAATCTGATGTTGGTAGAAATTGATCTCATTCAAATACTAAATATAATGAGTTTTACCTTTTAGTGTTACTAATGATAAAAAAATTCAAACAAAGCTAAACAATAAAATAGAAGTTTTACAGAAAAGATCAGGAAAATAAAAATGAAATTATCAGAAGATTAAATAATTTAAGAAGCTACTCAGTTAGTAACATTAGAATAGAATCCATATCCATCAAAGACCACCTAAGGAATTTGAACTGTTCTTTCGACTTAATTTGATTTTAAACAGATAATTTAGTCTTGGTGTTTCTGTACTTCTGTTGTTTTATTTTTTTTGAGAGGGGTAGGGGGTTTTCAAGTAATCCAGACTGTTTGAAATAGCAGTACAATACAAAACTAAGACTTTTAAGCCAAACTCACAATAAAGGTTTTATTTAAAAACCCTAGTGACTTTCTTAAAAATCTCAGTAGACATGATCACTGGTTGTGATGAAACTGCATTCAACAGCAGAAGTGAAGATAAAGGTTGGTTTTGGTCAATTTGTGATTTGTTAAGGGAAAGTTGTGCCTCAGTGTGATTTTCAGTTTTTTCAGAGAACTTGAGTTTTAAGTGTGTCTCCTGACTCTCAAACTGTGTAGCCTCTACAATGAGTAGTGAGTAGCTTGCATCTGAAAGAGGAGCCAGGAAGGGAAGACATAATGGTTTTGTGCTAAATAAGGTAATCTTTGGTAGTTGTGCTAAGGATATATCTCATATTCTGTTTATGCCACAGAAAGAACAAGAATTTATGGGTATAGAGGAATGCTGAACCAGTTCTATACCATTGACAAAACATCAAAAAAGTGGGATCAAAGATGCATTTGAAAGTAAGCATGTATTTTAACAAGGATTTCTAGAAATAATAAAATGTACAAAATAACTATAAAACATCAGTTTCATGGTCTGAGCTGAGAATATGTGTATTTTTAGGAACCTTATTCCCAGCTGAATAATCTTTATATGTGTCTACATACAAATGCAATCATATATGTGTGTTTGTATATGTACATATACATATTTTTGAAAAATCCTAGTTGGATTATCACAAAATTACCATACTGGATTTTTGAAAGAAGCATGCGGAATGTTTTGGGAAAGATGGTCTGGGTCAGTCCTGCTTCAGGTAAAGACAAACCCATCCACGGGACTGCCTTTGCTCAGGGACCTGGCTGCACCTGGTAGGTGATACAGGAGGATGGAGAAGTCCAGCGTGTGCCTCAGGGGGACAAAATGTTGGGGGAGAACGGCCAGTGAACTGTATTGTATTTCTTTTTGATTGATGAATAGCTGCTGGGCATGATGTAGATGATATAAAATAAGGGATGGATAATGTCCTGGTTCAGCCAGAACAGAGTTAATTTGGTCAGCAGAAGCCATGGCCAGGCTATTCCATACCATGCTGACCTCATGCCCCAGCAGGGCTCTGGGCCAGTTCCGCTTCCAGGGGGCACCGCATGGTGGGGAAGTGTGCGCTCAGGGTACAGGACTGCTCTGCCTTGTCTGGGTGCTCTGTATCATTCGTTTTGTACATTGTTTTGCTTGCTGTTGCTATTGCTGTTGCTGTTCTGTTTCTTGAGTGTGAATGTATTAAACTCTCCTTATCTCAACTTGCAAAGGCACTTCTGAGCCCTCCTGCTGTTCTTCCCATCTGAGGGGTGGTTTGGGGGAGGAAAAATGGCAGCAGCCATGTGGCTCATCTCCCAGCAGGGACTGAACCACCACAGATTTACTAAACCACCACATTAGTATACTTCCTACTTTAAGGTTTAGAATATAATAACTAATAATAATAATAATAATAATAAAAGAATGGGGTTCTTTCCTAGCATGCATTTGCTCATCCTTTTGTTTGATTACAATTACAACCAGTGTGTTCTAGAATAAAATCACAAAAACCTTAAAATATAAAGAGATCAGTGTTATATTAAATATTTCATACTGATCATATTACTGCTGTGGCCATAGTAGTTTAATTATACTCAGGACTGTAAAATAATATCTAGTATATTCAGAGTAAATTTAACTATGAAATAAATTGAGAAATATACTTTAAATGTTCTGCAAGAAAAAATATGGTACATATCAAAATAAAATTGTGGATTATATGATCCCAAATGTAATTCTCTAAACAGTAAACTCTTTAACTAGTAACAAGGTGGACTGAAACAGCTCTGTTTCCAAGAATATGCTTCTGAAGTTGCCTTTTACCTCAACTTTACATATTTATAACTGGGTAAATATTGACTGACTATGAATCCATGTATTTTTTGAAGAAAAGTAATCCACTGCTACCTACATTGGCTTACAATTAAAATTGATGAAACAAACCACTTTCAAGTTAGTTTCATAGGACTTCCAGAATACAAAGCCACACCCCTATCCCAATGAACAAAATGGTTTGAATTTATCACTGTTTAGTCTGAAAGACATTTTCCTGCTAGTATGTACTCTATTAATTTCCTTAGCCATCTAAAAGCTGCTGTCATTCCTTAGGAAGTAAAAGAGCATATATAATCATACATTTCGTAAATGACTTTTTTTCTACCTTTAAAATCAGCTAGTCACATGTCAAAATACCTGTCTTCAATAAAGGTTCTTGTCTACTTGGAACAGGTTACCCAGGAAAGTGGTGGAGTCACCATCCCTGGAAGTGTTCATAAAACAGGTAGATGTGGTGCTTCGGGACATGGTCTAGGGGTTAGGGAGATGCTGGATGAAGGTCGGACTAGATGATCCTAGAGGTCTTTTACAACCTAAATGATCCTATGATTTTATGATTCTACCTCAGTTTCCTTCTAAGAAATTTTTATAGTAATTTTTTTTTTAGAATGTGCCTCAGCGACCAATGATTACAGTCACTAATGTTGAAAAGCAGAATAGTGCAAAAAAAGATGTGAAGAAGATCATAAATTTTTTGTGTATTATAGAATCCATTCTACTTAAATACCTCTAAGATTTCTCTTAGAGGAGGCAAGTTTTTCAGCATCTGTAGTTTTACCATTTATCTATGACAAAGTGCAACTTTAAGACCTAGTATCTTATCTATTAATTCAGTTACAGAAACATTTTCACCCCTTGTGCTAATATGTATTATCAAGTAAAACTAGAAGTGCCACAAAGCATTTTTTTCTTCATTAATCTGTAAGTATATAACTCTGAAGATTCATAAAATAAGCAATAGTGAAAAGATTTCATGAGGGAGAAACATCCAAAATCAATTATCTGATATTCTTTTTAGCTTGTAATCAATAAGTGTTTCCTACATACTTTTGGCACAGTGAAACTGTGTTAAAATGGGTCTCTACATGTGTGCATGTATTACTTGATGTTGTTTCTAGATATGTGTCACTCTTTTTTCTCCATACACATTCTTTTCTCTCTGTATGAAAAGAACTTGTAGAACTTTCTTATTAATGAATTATTTACCTGATCAGGTTCCAAAGTGCTTCTGTCTTTCTGCAGTTTTCTTTTACTCTGAAATTCATAATCTTCATAAAGCTAATGTGCTGGGGCCTAGGCTGTTGGCCTCAAGTTGGAGTTGACCTGTGAATGAGTCACAACCTAGCAGAATGTTTTGATTTTCTTATTGGCTTCATGTTCCAGAGGCAGAACCTGGCCCACATGTGTTTTTGTGGCTCTGCCCTCACCCAGGTGGTCGTGGTTGGGGTGGTGGGTAAGGCCAGGATTATATTAAGTAGGAGCCGATCTGTTGGAAGAGCTTCCTGTTGGATGTGGCTTTTTGTGAAGGGCTGTTGAGGGAGCCATCTCTGTCTCTTGTGTCCAGCAGGTGATGCTGGCACCACAGTGGGCAGTGGAGGAGCTGGGCCCACAGGAATTTATGGCAGGACTGTCTGAAAGAAGACTTGTCAGGGGATGTTGCTGAGTTGAGTATTGGCCTGTGTGATCAGGCAACTGATGGCAGCATAAAATGATGATGGCTGAACCAGCACAACAAAAGCTAAGTATTGTATTCACATATCCCAAGTATCTTTTATTTTACAAGCAGCTCCCAAACAAAAAGACAAACAGTCTTACAAATAATAATAAGCATACTGTAGCAGTTTTATAATTAGACGTTGATAAAGACAACCACTTACATTTGTTCAAAAGTTCAGGAAAGGATGTGTTAACATATTCTGATGACAAAATACGTCACACTTCCATTTGTATCAATACCAGTAAGTCTTCTTAACTTAGTAACTTGAACAGGTCCCTCATTTCCAGATACGGATAGCACAATCAGTACATAAGATGTGAAAATGAATCAGGATATCAAATCATTTTCAAATTTTTTTAGCTCATGCTAATAATGAGAAATGTCTTTTAGAAGATGGAAGTGAAATGCCCTGAAAGATTGTGTTTGTTTTACCAATGGCTTCTAAAAGATGATAAAACCCAGTGTAAGATTAAGGTATAGGCAGAAATAGAGCTGGTTTTGAAAACAGTTGATAAAACAAGTAAAATCATCTGAAGGGAAAAAAACCCCAGATTTTTTTCCTGTACTCTTAGTCTAAATCTAAAAAAAAAAAAAAAAGAAAACACTATAAAACAAAACAAAAACTTATGGGGAGAGGAGGAACAAAACAGAAAATCAATGCTCTTTGAAGTTCAAATAATTTCACATTAAAAGCTTCTTCCCCATGTTCTTTCTCTTGTCCTTAGAAGTGATCTGCATCAGTAGGACAGGTAGGATTCTCCTCCGTCCTCCCACTAGTATAAACCGTTGCTTTCTATATATTATAACTGTTAGGCATTTAGCAGTGCTGGAAACGGGTGAAGAACTTTGTTACAAAAGTATATATTCCGTTTCAATAATAACATTTCTTTAAAATATTTTAATGTAATTTTTAGCTACATGAACGTCTGCAATCATGCTCGTATACTTTGTTATTTAAGAAGAGTACTATAGACTGTGCTCCAGTTAACATGGGTACATTTGGAAAAAACAACTGTTTTTAACCTGATGAGCAGGTGAAATATGTCAGAAAAAGAAATAACATTATAACAAACAATAATATATACCTTATATTGGCTCCAAAAAACAAATAAAAAGAACATTAAAATATGGTATGAATTTTTTTGTTAGCTGAAAGTTTAGAAAAAAAAAGTCTAACATTTCATATGCATTCAGAAGAACAAAGCAAACAAAATAAACAATAACACCATGAGTATTGAATAGAATTAGTGATTTTCCTTCATTGCAACTGACAGCATCAGTGTGCAATCATCTGTGTAAATTGCCCATTGCTTACAGGTAGTTCAAAATTTTGTGATATTTACTGCACACAGAAATAATTCCTGGACTTAAAAGTGCTGACAGAAAATAGTCTTGGAATAAAGCAGTGGGGATATGGGAATCTTGCAAAATTTGTATTTGTGAAAAACCTGACAGCCTGAAAAATCTATGGTTTTGAGTTCTCCTCTGTCTGCAGTTATGATGCAGCTTAGTTGAGAGGGAAGGCAGGAATGAAAATGACAAGCAAACAAACAAAATGCATAAGAGAGATTTGCTGTCTTTCCTTACTTGTGCCACCACTGAAATAAAAAGGAAAAATCATAATGGTTTGTGTTGAGCAAACTGTGATTCTGCTTTCCTTTTATTAGTCTGGATCTGTAGATACAACATTCATTAAATCCAGCATGCAATTAAGACGATAAAAAGTTTTCAGTGAGGAAATATGAATTTGTTATTACTGAAGGACCAAGTAGTGTTTGTGAAAGAGCCGATCAACAATACAGTTAGAAAATGATATTTCAGTTCCTTTCATTGGGCTTTCACACCAAGAATGTGCAAAAGGATACTTGAACCATAACAGTTTTCTTCTCCTTATTCTGATGTGATCCTACCAACCCCAAATGAACTCCCAAATTAACAAGGTCCAGCAATAAGTTTGAAGATGCAATGTCTAATTTTCAGGGACTTCAAAATAAGTATTTTATATTTGCTTGAACTCTGAAGAATTAACTATATGTCAGTACACTCTATTAACTAGGCAGTTAAATGCCCATCAAGTGGTACATCATCTCAAAACAATCAAGTAGGACACAATGTCCAACCTCCTACTCAAAACAGGGTCACCGTGGAATTCAGAAAAGTTTGCTCAGGGCTTTGTCCAGCTGAAATGTCTGAGGACAAATACCCAGAAGCTGTTTATGCAGCCTGTCTCAATGTTTAATAAAACTCCTAATGAACATTCTCACACCACAGACCTCTTATAAGCAGTTGGAACACCAATGTATTGTCTCGCATTCCTCCACCAGGCACCACTAGTCCTGGATCCCTGTCCTCAATGACCTTTTGTAGGCAGTGGTGCATGACTGTAAGGTGTGTGTCCCCAAAACCATGTCTTATCCAGCCCAGCTTCCCCAGCCTTTCCTTGTAGGGCAAGTTCTCCATTTCCAGCCACCCTGGGGACCCTGGTTTCCGTCAGATGAGTTTATTCTTTTGGACTGGTTGCATCCAGCTGGGTCCCATGGGCTTGCAAGGATCGAGATTTCTCAAGATAAACCTTAATCTATCTTCTACCACCATTGGAAAGTTCTTCTCCTTCTTGAACCCTACCTCTAGGCACAAAGACCTGGAAGACCTTTCTGATAAAGGCTGAGGCAAAGAAGGCAGCAAGCCCCTCAGCCCTATCTGCATCCATTGACACAAGGTAATCTGTCCCTCCTTTTCATGATGACTCTGCGCCTGACTCTGCACCTGGCCCAGAGCACATCTCCTGCTATCCTGGCCTGGGTGGCATCATGTGCCTTCTCAAGCACAGTGTGAGGCCTCATGTCCCAGGGGCTTTCTCCAGGTGCCTGGACATGAGTTTCTGGCCTCCTTCACAGCCACCAATTCTTGTTTTAAAGAAAAGGAGTAAAACAAATAAGTAAACAAACAAACACCACAAACTGTGGGAAGCGGACTAAAAAACAAGGAAACTCCAACCCCCAGCTCCTCTAGTCCTTGCTTAAATAAAAATCTGAAAACAAAATAAATCAGGAATAATAATCACACAAATTGCTACATGGAAAAAAAAGTGTTAAGGCACTGGAAAATCAAGCAAAAGAAAGTTGTATTCAGTTTGAGTGGCAACTTTCTAGCAGTATGGGAGTGTTACCGGGGTGGCTTCTGTGAGAAGCCTCTAGAAGCTTCCCCTCTATCCACAGCCTCTCTAAGTATCTAAAGAAACCTCATACAAAACTGAAATAAGTAAATAGTAACTCCCTGCAAGTAACTGCTGGGGGGAAACGGGGCGGGAACAGACTGCATCCAGCAATCTCCCACAACAAAAAATCACTTGTCTATGGGAGGAAAGAAAAGCTTCTGAAAAACAAAAAATCCATCCCTAAAGTCACATCCAAATAAAGGACAAAATAAATAAATAATTGGGTTAAGCCTCAATCACTAACAAACTGCCAAAAATAGAAATGTCACCACTCCTCTAAAAAACCCCACTGAAAAAGAGGAAAATAAAATTTTAAAAATCAGGAAATTTAAAAAAAAATACAACCACCAAAACCAATCACACATGCGTTCTTCCTAAGAGCAAGGAAAAATATACAAGAAGCTACCAAAAAAAATTTCCCTTCCAAGTTAGAAAAATAAAAATGGTAAAATCAGCTGCCAAAAATACGTGTGTGTCAAAAATATATATTACCTGCCTGCTTGCTGCATTATGCACAGCAGGGAGCTGACTAAAGGTGCTGACAGAGAATGAAATATCAACACTGAATCATGTTTCTTATGTAAGTGTCCTTACAGGTTCCTTATAACCTGAAAAATATTCATAAGAGAGGAGATCATAAGTTTCTTCAAAACGCCTTCCCTTGTTGCACTGTAAGGAAATAAAATCTCACAGAATACTTTTAACATGTGCCTGCTAGGAACTTGTCATGCTTCTATAACAATTCCAACATCATCAAAACCTTCTCATTTAAATAAATTGTGCCAAGGTTTTATCTCACCTAAGTTCATGGGGCTAATTCCCTTGCCTAAACATTTTTTACCAGTGGCTTTTTAGGCACTGTAGGGTCTGCCTATCTTCTAGGTGTTCCTCAACAAGAAAATGCGTTTCACCTAGGTTCTGTGTAATATCTACCCATTCAAAATACAGGCGTCTTAGGGCAAGAGGTAGAGTTTGGAGGCCTGCTGGAGGCAGCATAGGATAAATTAATTATAAAAAAATAGCCTTAGATTCTTATATTTTGGTAACTGAATCATGCCCAGAAGACTATAGTGAGACTATATCCACCTCTGAGAAAATACGCTTAGTGTTTCCTTAGAAGTAATGGAGAAAACTGGGCATTTTAGGGTATGACTCATGTGAACTATTTTGGACATCTGCTTTATGAGATTCCACAGAGGTGCCTATTTCTCCAGTGACTGTGAAGTGGTGACAAACTGAGATGTAAAAATCAGCTGTAAGCATTTAAAGTTAGGTAAAATTACTTTTTCACTGGAACTTCATGATCTCGATCTGGCAGTACATACATGTATTCTGCACCTTATTTGGCATACCTGAAAAAGACAGATGAGCCGCACTTCAGTAAGTATAAGGGCAACTCCTCCATGGAAACTCTGTAGATTCTATTCACGACAACTTTTTCCTGCAGATGAGGAGGCAGAGAGAGAAATAATAAAAAATGCCTGATACGTTTTTCCACTGTCTTTTCTTAAGAGCTCTGAAAATTGGAGAAGTCTCTGTGACTCCTGTGCTATTTTGACTGTGTACCACTCTGAGTAGTTTCTCAAATTGGAGATTTTGTCATGGGGTACAGGGGCTATGAAGAACTCATAATCAAACCAACAGATCATTCTCAAACTAAAAAGCATACAAAGCAGCTTTTGAAGTGAATGGGCAGGCTGCAATGCTCTGATCTGCCTGCATTTTACCAGAGAAAAATAATAATGTCAAAACCTGTGGTGAATCTGCTTTAAGAAATATCATTTATTCACAGGTCACACAGACAGCAACCAATTTTTAATTTACCTGTCAATAAAAAAGGCACTGTAACAACACAATGTAATTTGTCGTGGACTTGGAAGAGGCAATGAAGAGCCTGCCCCACATTCATGCCCTGCTTATTTGAAATCCGCAGTTTAAAGCAACTGAAAACTACAGGAACAAAGAAGAGAGCCAACATTTCTTCTTTCCTTGCTTATATCTGCAAAGTTGCTGACATTTATGCTGGCTGGCTGCTCAAGTTTTAATCATCAGTGGATTTAAAGAGAACATAAATGCATCTATTTCAGAAAACTTCAATAACTTTCCAGTAGTTGTTTCCACTGATATCAGTGTGTACAAGGCATTAGGTTCCTAAAAAATAATCAGAATATTTCTGGCAGAGTAACAAAGTAATATTTCTTCAAAACAGCAGGCTTCAGCACCTAAATTTACAGTATGTCCTAGATATTTCAACTACTGTATTGCTGTTTGTGTTTGAGCAAATAAACTGGGGGTTTATTTTTCCCTATCTGAAATGTGAAATTGTAGGGAATATAATTTCTGGCCAAAATTTTTACCTCTTCCTCATACATTTCTAGAATAACTTTTTTTCTGATAGCACAGTTTATTTCAGAAAGAGCTTTAATACCCACCTCTCCCAAAAAAAAAACCCAAACAAACAAAAAACAGACCCCCCCCAAAAAACAAAACAAAACAAAACAAACCAGCCAAACCAAAGTAAAAAAAAGATTACATTTGGTTTTGGTTTGGTTTTTTTTTAAACTAGTTTTCTTAAGGGATTGTTGTTTCCATGTCTGTCAGGTGATCTCTAGATTATTTTTTTGCTAAGAAAATTTGCCAACCATCAACTTTTTTTGGACAAATTTCAATCACATCCCCATCTCTCTCCCCGTCATTAGATATGACTTCTCTTTAGAGGACACCCAGAGTATTATTTTCACTGACTCATACTACACGTCAACATAATACAACTCCCTCCTAGTCTAAGAAATAGAAGCACATGAGTAATGATCAGCTACTGATCTAATTCTGTCTCATCCAAAGGAAATATACTAGTAAAAGGGGAATTGAAGTCATTCCAGAGAACAAGGAGAGAGATGGTAGGGGGTAAAAGATACACTGATGTCAAAAATCAAGTTTTATGGTTGTCGCGGTCGGGCGCGCAGAGGTCTGACCACCTCCCAAAGGGAGAAGGGTTGAGGGCAAATTGGGACATCTCCCCACCAGGCTTGCAAGCAGACACGGAGACCGAAAGAGTATCTAACAAGTTTATTACTAAATATATTCTAATAAAACTCTATTTACTCTATGGAAATATTACGGTAATAAAGAACACCACGCCCACCCATTCACTCCCTCTCTCACCCACCGAGAGATAAGGGCAAATAAGGACTTAATTATGTCAAGATACGACCTGTATGTGTGGATGGTGCGTGTGCGTGCATGTGTCCTTTCGGCGTTTGGTGATGGTCTCCGTGGAACGGCGACGATGCCCGACCGGCAGACCTGGACTGTTTCGATGACGTCAGCAGCTTGTAGCTTTTCTTTCTCTCCCTCTGACGGTGGCGTCGGCTTTGTCTTTTCTGGCAGCACNCTCAGCAGGAGCGATGTGCTCCCTTTGTGCAGTGAGACGGAAAAGGAGAGAGATTGTTTTCTTTTTCGATATTTATGGCTGGCGTTATCACGCTTCTGTTTTCCTGGAGGATTTATGGGAATTGCAGAATAGATTTATGGGAAATCGAGTTCTTTGCTCACTGTTTTAATAAGGCAGAAAAAATCATGTGGTCGGTTCACCACAATGGTTGTAGGACAACTTGGTATTTTTCATAAATCAGCAATAATTATTTGCAATGTAAAGAAAATATTCTTAATATTATTTATAGTATTAAACAATCCCCATCAATCAAAAAATACTATTCATCAAGAAGTAAAAGACAGTAAAGCTACGAGCTAAAAAGCATGTGTACAAAAAGTGGGACCTAAGGAAGACTTGCTATCTTTACAACCATAAGCCTCAAAAACCTTGTCTAGATGTCACAAAAAAGATCTCCTTAGTTTTAAATAAAAGTTTTTAAGAAGCATCTGAGTACTCACAATTACTGTGTTCCTATGTTCCTATAACATTTGCTGGAAACATTCAGCTTGTCTTCCTTGGTAAAGCTGATCTAACTGGTTTCAACCAATCCAGCATCAATTTCTAAAAAAAGCCAATGGCAGCTGTGAATACTGCTACATTCATTTAATACTGTACCTTGTTCACCAAGATCTCAGCTCAGTTTTCTTCTCTGAATGAGGATAATTAAATTCACACTTCTTATCCCAGGTGAATGACATCCAACTGGAGAAGGAAGAAGGGAAGGTAGAGTCATCCAAAGGTATAAACCAAGAGACAAAGTCTGAAAGAGACCATATATTAATCTTCAGGACGACTTATCCCAGATACATTAAGTCCATTCTGTAACTCAGTATCACATAAGTGCAGAGTTGAACTCTCCTAACTTTCTGTACAGGCATAAGTAGTCCCTCAGCATGTGTATTCTAAAAGCTAGGTTGGTACAGCATGCCCAAATTGAAATGCAGCTGGGATATTTTCCAAGTGTACAAACATTCTGACCTTCTAACACTGCAAAAGGAAGCAGTTACAGCTTCCTCCTGGGGCTATTTTACTTTACACCATGTCATAAAAGAGCAAGCAGTTCTCTGTGATACATGCTGGGAGCACCAACTAGAGGTTGAAGAAATCTTAACTTCAGTTACTTCTTGTCCAAATATAGTTCTGTATTTTAGTGATTTGTAATTTGGATTATTTGTATTCAGTAAAGTTTTCTGTAGAGAAATCATCCCACAGATATGAACAGAAATCCTAGCTTTCTTCATAGATGAGCGCTTTAAGCAGAAGGGTTGAGTGTCATGTTCACACTTGTTCTACATGACCCTTTAATAGCAGAGTAGAAGATATCTTGTTCCACAAGAGATGATAGCATACCTACAGTTTATTTTGTCCAGTGGTTTAGCAGCCTCTAGGTACCTGTGTAATAATTCCAAGGTGTTTATGAAAGGGGATTAAGAAAAGGGAGTTCAAATATGTAGTACATCATTGTGCATGCACAATTTGTATTGAGAGTTCATAAATCAGTAAAGATTGTGAACCAAGAATATGTTATCTGAGCAAAAGTAGGAAATTCTACATTCTGAACTCCTCAGATCTGGGAATATAAAAAAAATTAAACTGGATTCTCTCATTTTTAAAAGAGTGGTTTAAATACCACATAGAGGCAAGCAGGAAGCAAGCCAAAACCTACAGTATATACAGACAGGAAGGAAACACTCCATGTTGGTAAAAAAGCTCAAAAAAATAACAAGCCTCCCTGAGAGCCATGAGGGTATTTTCTATATTGTTCAACTTACAGGTTCAGCTGTCACATTGACTGTGGTATATTAGACAGTGGCTCCTCTTAGGCAGTTAATTCTGGCCGAGCCCTGTGTTGAAAGTTCAAGACTGTGTGTAGGACAGAGAGCTAAAAAAACGAGGATTGGAATCAGGATGAAAATGGTCAAGGTCTATTTCTATTGCTACATTTTATATATGTTTCCTCCTTTTAAAGAAAAATAAAACAAGAATGCTACTGTGCTGGGTTCTAACAGCTGTTTATTGATTCAATAATCATACTTCTTAAGGCAAGTTAAAAGAAACAATGACTATCAGTATAAATGCACAATTAATTCTATCTCTGTGTTCATTTTAACGAAACAATAAGCAGATCTGGTATACATAATCAGAGTCATAATCTTGTATATTTATAACAACCTATCTAAAAAAACCCCAGCCATTTCTAACTCCATAACAATTGCTTTTTCCTGCTTTTAAATAAAAAGCATTTTTTAAACATATGATATCTATTAAGCTGATCACTGTCACACATTGACCAGTTTAAACCATTGATAGAGTTTACTTTAATATATCCATAGATATAATGTAATAAAATATGTATGATGGCTACAATAAATCATAACTTTACTAATTCTAAGTGGATTTGCATATATGTGAGTCTTAGGTGAGGATACAGAATTGAATGGGTACATAAACTTTGCATGAATAAGAATTAATGAACATTCTGGTGCTACAGAAACCCAGTCACTAGAATCAATTAACATACAAAAACTGAAATAGAAGAACAGCTTCTTTCAGTCTCTGTCACAGGAGAATTTAAGGGTAAGGTAGACAATGATAAAATGATAAAAAAATCTAAGATTCAATGGCTAAGCAGGATGGGCATGGTGGGGAGACAGTTATTTCTGTTCTGCCATCAAAACACAGAAAGTATACACACTTGTGTCCTATAGAAAATATGCTGCACCAAGCACAGCCTCCACACCAGTTGTGATCAGCTGCAGGAACTCTGGACAGAGGACTCCAGCAGGCCCAAGCGTCTGTGTCACGTCTGCACTGGCCTTTACACAGCAGTGGCCAATGTTTGTGGTATGTTTCCCTGAGGGACTGTTACTCTCACTATTCATTGTTTTCTAAGTTAAATCATTGGCAGAAGACACCAATGGACTTTTTTCCCCTATCCCTCCATCCTTGGAGAGGCTTGCTTACTATTCTGCTCCTTATGACTGCTTTCCTGTTTATTGTGACCGCTGTACATTCACTGGACTGAGTATAACTGTATACTTTATATTTGTATTCTTCTGGATGTTTCATTAAATCTGTTTTCATTTCATCCTGCAGGTCTGCTCTCCTATTCCCAATCTCTCTTCTCTGCTGTGGAGGAATCATTGGATGATAGAGCAACTGCTATAGTTTACCCCTAGATATAAGCTAAATGTAAACACTTACCTATAACCGTTATCTGTCTTTTATTTGTTATTCTAAGAAGCTATAGAATCCAGGCAGGCTAGTCAGATGTCACTGGAAGTCCAGCTAAAATAGACAGGTCATTGTTTATGGAAAGTTCTAAGGAGTGTGTTTTTTCTTGAACATTGCACCTGGATCAATTTAGAATAACTGAAAAAAAAATATAGAAAATTTCACATATTTTAGAGAAACAAATTGAAACAACAACCACAAAAATTATTACATCAAGGCCAGAAAAAAACAAGCAATTTTCAAGCCTTTAAGCCTAAGACATTCATAGCTATTGTAAACAAACAAACAAATTAGTAAGGTAACTGGCTAATCTTGGCAAAATGCTCTAAATATTCAAAGCACTGTATTAAATACTAATTTTTACACTAAATGCTGAATATACACATTGTACTTTTCTTTATTTCCTATAATACGCTACAATACTTGTTGTCAAAATCTGGCTTTTTAAGCCTTGAAGAAGGTGTAGAAATTTGACCCCTGGTGGGAGACTGAGATTTCTGGCCAAAATGACACACTACTCTAGTTTACTAGGGCCAAATTATGATTTGTCATGGACAACATGTAGCTATCCAACATATAACAAGGCAGAGCAAAGCTTGTAATGCCTTCACTTAATGTACTGAAAAAGATTCTAGTAGCCTACTTGTGGCATACAGTAGGATAAGTATATTAAAAATGTTAAAACATTCACTGCAAAATCAGTTGTGCCTTTAAAAAAAAGACAACAACAAAATTATGGTAGCACATCCTTCTTGAATAATGATTTGAATTTATATGTCTGTTACTGTCATATTCTGTTGGTCAATAACTTAACATTTACCCATTCATGAGCTATTATTTTTTGTTACGAAGCTAGTCACAAGCAGGGGACATGCTTAAGAGAAAAATATTTCTTTTAAAAGATTCTCGTGGTTGTGGAGAAAACTTCCAAGTCTGTGACACAACTTGACAAAAACCAGCAGAGTTCAACTAACTAGAGATTCACAATCCCTAGTAGGGAAAAGCGTTGTCCAGGTTTTGTAAATCACGGTTCTGTGAGAATGTACAATACTTGGCAGAAGGAGATTAAAGGAATCCAGTGAGTTTTATTTTCAGAATAGATGCAAAAAAAATTCTGAAGAGTAGTAAATGTGAAATGTAGTTGATATGTTAGAATATGTAGTTGAATGTTAGAATACATTCAATAAATTTTCTACTACTTACAAAGGCATGTCCTAAAGCATTCTCATGAGTATATTACAAAACAACTAACAAATGAAGGATTCCCAGCAAATAATTAGCAAATTTGTTCAAGAAATAGTTCCAAATCTACCACATCTTTGAAGGCAGTGGAGGGATAATAACTCTGCACTCCAGTTCTAGCAGTGATACAGACGTTCAGCTAAGCTCAATCTTTAAGATCAGATATGTTATTATTGTTGTTATAATATGACCTATATCTCAGAGGTTTACAATCACTTAATACTGAGAAAATCAATATGATCTATGAACACATATATTTTTCCTATAAAACCAGTCAGCAGTCTCTTAAGCCTCCTCTTGATAGTCAACCCTAAATTTACTACTGGAAAAGAATTAATTGCAGTCCTCACTCATACGACCTAATACGGGTGCAATTCATATGTATGTTGAGATATTTTTCTTTTGTTGGTTGAGGCAACATAATCTAATTACTGTCAACACAAAACCTGTGAGATTTAAGTAATTCCCCTTAACCTCTCATCTTCTCTGAAGTGATCATTTTTACTCAATATTTTAATTTTTTTTCAGTAGTTTGCAATTTATTTCACTTTTCATTGAGATAATGCTGTCTTTTTTTCCTACCACCCTCATTTTTGTTCTCTCTTGCTCATTGTTTTTGTCTCTTCTAAAGTCTCATTAGATTAATAGCTTCTTCTATAGGGGCAGAAACATTAAACATTAAGCAAGGAACTGTGTGCTTTCAAAGTTATTTTAAATGTTTTTTTACAGAGAGAAGCCATAAAGATGAACTGTCTTTCTCCCCAGTAGAAACAAAGTTCTTCAGCCATGCTAGATGGCATTGATAACTAATTGCAAAAAGGGGAAAGCTATTTGCAGGAAAACTCTTGGCAGGAAGAAAAGTCTTCTCTTGTGATTCATATCTTCAAGCAAACCAAATAAATCCAGCAATTCACAGGAGACACTAGGATACTAGCAATGCTATAGTCACATGTAGTACAGGCAATTTAACATCCATTTATACTTATTAAAGGCTTTAGAAAATATAGATATTTGGATCTTAAAGTAAAGCATCTGCTCAAGTTAATTTTACACTTAAAAAAATGTAAAAAAAATCTCCTTTTGTGTGTATTTTGGATGATAGAACTTAAGACAATAATAAAGTTCAAACCACATGCAAAGCAATCTCTTTTTCATGGATATTATACAAAAGACAAAATACCATAACTTAACCTCTCAACTAAATTGCTACTTCCCTGCACCAAAAGTAAATGAAGTCTTCAGGTAACATAACACATTATTTTCGTAGATGCCTAAAAATTACTACCAAGTATCCTGTTGTCTCTTCTTCTTCCCAGTATTTTTCAGACAGCCTATGGGGTTTGTAAGGGGAACAATACCTATAAGCGTAGGGAAAAAAAATAATCTTTTTTAATGCCAGGTGAAGGGATGGCCTGTAGGTTCTTCCAGAGGAATAATGGGACAACTGACCCCAGGCTCTCTTTCTCAGGTAAGAAGTACTTCTCCAGTAAGAGACAGTTATTTGTTTTTTAGCTGTGCTCATACTTCGTAGCACTTGTCCAGCTGCTACATTTACTGTCTATCTGTATCTTTTACAGCCGAGATAAATCCCTTTGTTTGTTTGGGGTTTTTTTTTTTGTCAAGATAATGAATTGTCATTCAGCATTCATGTCACACAACTGGAGACTGTTAGTCTAGAACTACAAAGTTGTACATGTCCTGCAAATAGTAAGGACTACAAATTCTGAAAAATTGTCTAAGACAGTAAAGGCAATGTCTTGTCATATTTTCTGTTAATGTCTTAACTGTAGCATAAATTCTCCTCTACAAAGGCAACACAAATATTTAAAGGTCAAAATAATTAAATACTCTAGGGTAAGTCCTAATGGACTGTTGTACATAACGGACATCTAGCTTAAATTGTTTAATAGAAAACTTTATCTTTCCTAGATAAGTCTATTCTAACACAAGTGTTGTGAGAAAATACAATAAAGGACATTTCTTATTTCATGTAGTATCATAGGATAATTCAGTTTGGAATTGACCTCAGAAGGTCTCTAATCCATCCAGGATAGGTTTAGGGTCAGATCAAGTTGCTCGGGGCTTTGTCCAAATGAATCTTGAAAACTCCAGGGATGAAGAGTACACAACATTTCGAGGGTTGGAATGTTCCAGTGCTCCATTTTCTTCACAGTGATATTTTTCCCATCCTTATATCCAGGAAAATAATCTCTCTGTTAGTGCATGACTTGTCTCTCATTCTTTCACCATAAATCTCAGTAGAGAGCCAAATCCATGTTAATGACCCCCTCATAGATGCTGAGGAACTGCTGTTTGGTGGTCCCAAAACCATCTATTCTCCAGACTGAACAAGCCAAGCTCCCGCAGTCCCTCCTCATGGGGCACATGCTGGAGCTACTTGATGGTTCCCAGCTAAGCTCAAAAAAATTTATCAGCATCCATTTTGCATTGTTGGGCTCAGAAATGGACACTGCATTTCAGATGCAGTCTAGCATGTGATACATAAAGGGGAATAATAACTTCCATTGTTGTACTGTGCTTCTGTTGATAACACCTAGGATGCTGTTGGCTTTCTTTACTGCCAGGCCATGCTGCTGACAGGTTGACCTCAATCCTTATTAGCAAAGTTGCCCCCGTCAGTCACAGTACAAAGCACTCTTCCACAGCATTGAAATAAGTGAAGTTATGCAGATTATTTCAAAGGGAGCTGCATCTTATATAGACAGATACATATGCTTCTAGACAGCTTTATAATTAATTAATTTTATTTTATATTTTAATGGAATGGAATTTACTTCCTGATTTTATTTAATGCAAATGTTATTATTTAGAAAGGGAATGAGGACAAGCATGGATGAAAATAGGCAGCTTTCTGATTAAGAGTCGCACAAACATTTCAGTGTGGTTTTATAAATGCCAAATACTCAATAAACTTTCTTAAAGAACTGTACAGATTATATCCTGAATTAATGTTTTAACCAAAAATAATTTAAAAAAAATCTTAGGTCTTCTAGTCCCCTTTATTTCCCATCCATGTACATAGCTTGAACAATGAAGGAGAATAGTTAATAATATCATATTAAAACATCACAGTCACTATGCATAAGTATTCGAAATTATAGATATACAAATCTAAGCTGTGGCAGTGATGAAAATATATGAAACTCAGTCTTTCTAATTACCAGCAATATTGCCCTGTTTTTAAAAAAACACCAAAAATATTCAAGATTCAAAAACCCCAGATATTTGTTATTTCTGTTGGAAGCCATAAGTTTCCCATCCTTGGTGAATAAATTTATCAGTCCCTTATGAATACTAACTCTCCTAATAGCTGTAGGCACATATGTGTGTATATACTAGTCTGAATTTTTTCTGAATCTGACAGTGAGTAACTTTTGTCCTGAATATAGGGGATTCAATGAGAAGGGACAGGTGTTAATATCTGCTTGAGTTTCTGATTTGTTTTTTTGTTTGTCTGTTTTATTGTTGTTATTGTTTTTCAGTGGCCTAGTTTTTTCATGTATTCCAAACCACACCTTAAGAACTCAGCTGTTCCTAAGAGCTCATTTGAAAAAAGGGGACAAATGGTTAATGAGATTAATGAGAAAACTGTAAGACTTATCCACAACTTTCTCCCACCTTTCTGTTTTTCCAGTGGGAGTTTGTCACCTACTCTGACGGAACTAAATAAAGAAGGATATCTAAGTCTACAGTTCCATGAATACAGAACTTATTTTTGCATATACAAGCTAAGTAAAACAGTGATGTAAAAGGAAAATGATGGCAGATGTTGACTGTTTCATGATAAATGTATTCATTACATTAGGGATCAAGCAAAGTTTTTATTTTCCCTTACATTTTAAAATGGAGGCACAGTCCTGTCGTGAAAAGGGAAAAACTGTATTTAGCAAGAGAGTTTTCTACAGGACATGAGAAAAGAGTATAAAACATGTCATTATACTAATAACATATAGAGTTCAATAATCTGTACTAGATGTCTTAAACGTCTCTGATGAAAAATATGAATGTAAAGAAAAGCATGCTTTCCCTGTTCTCATCAGCCCAATATAAAGAGGTTTGTATTGTTATGTATCAGATATTTGGTACAGACACATGTGCTGGCTCCATTTACTCTGAGCCTCAAATAACAAATGCTGTAACGATAAAAGAGCTGGTGGCACACAAGCCATCTTGGTTTAGAAAAAAATAGAGCTGTCTTTTTTCAGGTTCAGTGGTTCACAGATACAACTATTCCAAACACACTTGCAAACTTGGCTATGTAGACAGCTCATCTCTCTTCTATAATACTTCTTTTTGCTCTGTATAAAAGCGTCTTGTATTCTAATGGCTATTTCAAGTCCCTGACTGTTGGAAACTCCTGAAGAGCAATGTTATCATATGTTTTTGAGTTTCTATATGACAGATATACTCTGCTGTGGCTAAAATGCCTATGGATATACATATACAAAAGAAATTATTTTCTCTTACTCTATTTTGAAACTAGACTGGGAAAAATCTGTGAGGCGTTCATCGCATATGTTGCTAAGTTCAGGTATAAATTTATATTGAAATAATTCCACAGGTTATAAGTACCCAAAACACAAATTTTAGAAAAAATGTATTACACTGTCACATTTATACAACCACATATACATATGTGTGTATATAATGTTATATAACTTTTTAATATATAACTTTATATGCACAAAGATATTCATTTTGTCTCTTTCTCCCATGTTCTCCTTTTTAACTGTCTAGGCAGATGAAGAAACATACATAAATAACCAAACATTATGGTTTACTATTTACTTACCCTTGGTCTGGAAGGATATACTCTGATTTCAATAACTAACCAAGGGATCTGACTCTGACAAAGCTCTACACAGGCTGTGATAAGCAAAAGCCCAATTCATCTGTAGTTTCTCTATGGAGAAAAAGCAAATAAAGAAAGAAGCTTCTAAGTTGTTTCTGCCTAATTTAACTAATGTCTTCCTTGTGGTGTATATCAGGTCTGTATGGAGAGAGCAGAATAAAATCATTCCTTAGGCAACTGGGATGGGTTTTTTTTACTCTGATTGATCAATCCATATTGCTGAAGGGAGCAAGGAGAACAGGATTATAATCAAATAACCTTGTTCCTTATAAATAAAAGTGTTAATTAGCATTTTAATTGCAGGACTTGTACACTGTGAGTGGTGTGTTATATTGTTCTCAGCAGCACAACGCTGTTTTATTTTGAAGTGCCTTATAAATTAAAATTAAGTTTAATGACTTACTCTTCTTATTATGCTCATTAGTATGTGAAAAAAAATGAACAAAAGATATGGATAGCTGTTGCCAAAACACATTATCTCCTCTTGTGGAACAGCAAGCTTCTCATACATTTCACATACATACTGTGAGAACTGACCAACTGTTCCAGCCTTTAGGTGAAACTCAGTGACTTCCTTCTTTACCTGAGAGTCCTATGCTTTTCCAGAGAGGATTTAACTCACCTCTCAAAGACTTCCTTTCAGAAGTCTGACTCCCATCAAACACAGTCAGAAGAGATTCAGTTCAATTTATCTATCCTTTAAGTCATACATACAGACACGGCCTACATGCGAGGATCTCCACTGAGAAATTATTACAAACACGACACCTTAGCACAAATCAACCACAAAGGGTTGTGTTTTATTTTGGTGGAGATTTTTGTGTGTGTTTGGTTTTTGTTTGTTTGTGTGTTTGTGTTGTTGTTGTTGTTTATTTGTTGTTCTTGTTGTTGTTTTCCCAGCTTCTGAGACCTTAGAGTAGAAATATAAATAGTATAGACAAAAAGAACAGAATGTCTTCTCACAACAATCAAGGTCATGTTGCTAAAAGGAGGTTGGGATCATTTTACAGTAAAATATCTAATAATCTGCAAGTTAAAGCCAAAAGTTATTAACAAAGAAAATAGTTCTAAATCCATTTGCCCTAGCAGGATTCAGTGTATAAGTAAGGCTCCTGTCTCCATTAATTGAGATATATCTCAGTCTCAGCCTGAGAGTTGGCACATATTTCAAGTAATGTAGCAGCATTCCCTTTCTGCAAACATATAAGATTACAGTCAGATGAATCTATACAACTGGTGAATGATGAAAATAAACAAAGGTAAACCTCGACCTAATACAATTGCAGTGAACTTCGCTGTAATGACCCCATACTAATAACTATGGAATAAGTTTGTGAAAGAAAAGTAATTGGAATTCATGGGAGCTCTTAGACCATTGAATGGTTCAGTAACCTTGGCATTAATTTATAAATTGCTCTTGCTTTCAAAATGCCAGGCACAGAAGAGAGACTATTCAAATAGCTTAGGGAATAAAGCTACTTTCACTACCACTCTTTATATAAAAAGATCTGACCTTGTTGTATTGAGGACCTGCCATTAATATGAGTAAAGATCTAGCTGAGAAAGGACAACAAGGATAAACCCTTTTATATAATTGTGAGCCAACAGATGTGCTAATTTATTTTCTCAGACAGTAAAAAGTAGAATAAATTTGTTAGACTATAGCAACCTCTTCATTCAGCTTCTTTAGACTGTGCAATAAGAACCTAATATCTTATTAGAATGTTAAAAGAAAAGATATCTCACAGTTACTTAGATGTTAAAGCCAGACATAATAATAAAAAACCCCCACAAAACAAATAAACAAACAAAAAAACTTGTATGGAAAAGCACTGATTCTAACAAAGAAAAGTTTGGAAAAGACGTCAAGGAAGTAGTCAATCCATGTGGGGTCAACTGCAGATGTGGCACCTCCGGAAACTTTACTTGCTTAACAAAAGGTCTTTGTCCTTTAGCGGGAAAAACACAGAAAAACATAATTTAAAAAACTAGAAGGGAGATATAGGCTGGAAAGAAACTCTGCAGGTCATTTGGCCAACCTTATTTGAAGCACAGTTTAATTCAGTGTTAGATCAGGTTACTTAAAGCTTTGTCCAATCAAGATCTATATAGCAAAATTTCCATGGGTCCCTTCTAGACTGGGACTTTTCTGGACTTTTCTGTGGCTCTATGAAAAAAGTAACTTTCTGTATATTTTATCGTTGCATTCTCCATCCTACTGAGCTCTGGCCTTGTTGCTTTAGGCTTCCTTTTCTACTCCATCCCCGCAAGCCTGAGTAAAGTCAGGTGGTTCCCAGATTGCACATTTTATATACTCTTTTTTCACATCTGAGCTCAGTCAGGAGTTCCTCATCCAGTCCACCTTCTGCAACTTCTGCTCAGCTTCCACATGTCAGAGCAATCCCTTTCTGTGCTCTGAGGAGGCTACCAGGAAGATTAAGCCAATTTCTTGTGTCCTTCCAACTAGCAGGAAACCTCCCATGGGATTCCAAAAAGCAGTTCCCTGGAAAAACAGAATTCAGCTCTCCTGACTTTGGGGACTGTAATTCTCCATGTCCTCCTCATTTCTTTCATGATTCTAAATTTAACCACCCTGCTGTATCTGATGTTTCTGTAGCTGAAGCTGTTAGTGACTATACCTAACCAGCAGAAGTCTTAGTCATCTCACTGAGCTCCTGTATCAAGAAACTGCAATCAGCACACTCCAGGTATCTACCATCTTGCTTGCACTCAATAATTTTTTCCATCCAGTAAATGCCAAAGTGGTTAAAGAGCCTTGCGAGTGGCAGGACCTGCAATTGTGAGGCTTATACTGGTTGTTGAAAATCAACTTTCTCTTCTTTTTTGGAGGGACCTGCCAGTGTTTCACTGATACTGATCTGTTCTCTAATTTCAATCCACAAGCCATTGATCATCTCACAATCTTCACTAGAAAAAAGACCCATGCTTTCAGATTGCTTTTTTGTGTAAAATATAACCCCTACTTCTCATCTTTTCTGCCACCTGTATCTATCCATGGTAGAACTTCAGTTATTTGAGTTTTATCACTATCTCCCTTTGATTCTAGAAGGATTGTAGCTGCTGTGGGATTGGCTGGAATATGTGGATCAGACTCAGATGGCCTGTATGCCTACCCTGATGGAAACAGTTCCTTCCTAGCTGTCGCCAGGGCACTACACTACAGCCTCTGCCTGCCCATACAGAGATATTTGCCATCTCTCTTTACACACAATGTTGTGGTAGTTCATCAGCTGTAAATAAAAGTAAACACTCTGGATGTAACTAAAAAGGATATGTCAAGTAGCTAAGAAATTTAATTTACATCTCTAATTTAAAGGTGCAGACTAATAAAGCAAAGAAATGAAAATCCAAAATAATCAAACCCACAAAAAGTAAAGTAATTTGAGAAGGCTGATTGGAGTATATGGAAAACATGCTGTAGAATGCTGTCACATAATAGTACATGTACACTAGATGGAGGATTACTTAAAAAGAAAAATCAGTGAATTTTTTACTGAAATAATGAAATTAATATATCTGCAATAGCTGGCAGTAGAAAGAAACTTCTGATTAAACAAGAATATGTAGTGATCATATATGAACACTGACTGAAATGCACATAGATAAATACATGATACTTTATGAACTTTGTGAAATGCTGCGTGGAAGTTCCCATCCTGAAGAGCAATCCTCTCCTTCTTGGGGTTTATGAATGAAGAAACAAAATCCTTTAGAAGAAAGGAAGAAGGAATTGAGAAGAAAGAAATTACACTTTCACAAACTCTTTAGCTTGACAAACTCAAATATACCAATTTGATTTGATTTTCAAACTGGTTAATTTTGATTGGAATTAAAACAGTACTGTTATGCATCAAGGCACAAATGTCTACTCACGAAAAAACTTATGACACAGAGGCTGGTGAGCACAAAGTGAAATAATGACAGTCTTCTGATATACATGATTGGAGAATGATCTACATAAACACCTGCATAATGAAAGATTGGAATACTGATATAACACTCCCATTTTAATTTATTTTTATTTCTTTCTTTAGCAAAAAAGGAGCAGGATAGCAATGAATGTTTTCAAAATGATAATAATTAATTAAGTGATCATAGTTATGATTCAGTGTTAACATCCCTATAGGTTAAAAAAACTCAGTGCCCCATCCTTTTCCAGATGCAATATTTCTTTTCAATCAATCGATTGTAGAAATAATGTAAACCTCCATTGTACCTAAAAGAGTGACAAACTTGTTTTTCTATGATAAACATTAAACAGTCTTACAAATACTGTAGGACATTACTGACCATCAACTGGACTGTATGCTCTGGGGATACTGCCTTTGTATTTAAATTACAACTACTTTATAAAGAAAATACATCAATTTTGTTCATAAAATCTACTGTATATATACCTAACAGTACACAAACACATATATAAGATTTAAATTACCTTCACTGGGTTGCAATTATTATATAATTCAGGATAATCTCAGAAATAAGTTTTATATAAACTTATTATAAAGAAAGACTAGTTGGGGACATTAAGGTTGGGAACAGCGTCGGCGACAGTGATCACGATAAGGTGGAGTTCAGTATTTTACAAG
>VZZY01013382.1:5370-22032 GCA_013400335.1 Eurystomus gularis | reverse complement strand
GATGCAGAATTTTAACCATCTGCTGCACCGTGCATTCGTCGCTGGTGCTGCAAAGCTGTGTTCTTGCACGGGGAAGAAACTGCAGAGCTTTCCAGAGAGAAAACTGTTTTTTTGAAGCATTTAAATATTCCAGGAAATAGCGTCTCTAAGGAAATAGTCCTTTTACTTGCGAATGGAGAAACGGGTATTGGCCAGAACTGAAACGTTTTAGCCTGTTGTGATGGCAGGGACACAGGTGTACTGCTGCAGCACAGCCTGCCATGCTTCGGAAATGCTGTGCGAGCCATAGAAGACTCAAGAAATAGGGATGGAAGCTGGTAATTTTTGTAGCTTCGTGGGGTTTTTCTTTTCAGGGCTTGCTGTGGAGGTGCGTGAGATGTAGATGAACGCAGCAAAGTAATTTCATGCACTTGACCAGCTGCGTGTGTACTTAAAATTATTGAATGAGAGTGTGGAGACGGGCAAAGGGGTCGTGTTGATGATACGGCCTCCTGAACTACAGTAATACGTCCAGTGCACAAAGGAAGAATATTCATAAATAATAATAGACGGGAAAAATGTGTTTGAAGTGGTGAAGCCTAAAGGACAAAATAGAAAGAATCTTTAATGTGGTATTCTTCTCATAAATTAACTGTTTAAGTGCCACAATCAGCAAATTAAATATTTCAAATACACATGAATCTGAATATAATGTTTGTCTGGACTAAGAACTGAGAAAATTGGAAGTTATTGCTTCATAATTCATCCACATATTTAAGATCAATTAGCAAGTTATTGGAAAAAAGGCGTAGTGAAATACTTGAGGCATGCGGTTGCTTTGAAAATGCAGTTTGAGTTTTCTCTTTTAAGATCTGTCAATACTAGATTGTTACCTAAAGCCACTGGTTTTGATATATAACTGGGAGGCCTGTATTTTCTTTAAATGAAACGTCTACAAATGAATCTTAAGAAAGGCATTTACTTTCCGAAGCCAGTGTAGAGGCCCAGTTAAACCTCTTCATTCAATTTTAATGAAGAAGCCCCAATCAACCAACTATGTTATAGATGCCTTGTAGACTAAGTAGATTTGCTTGTTTTTAAAGCTGACAATTGGGGGCTGTATTTTGTCACCTGTTGCCCACCACAGAAAGAAAAGGGGAACCCCCACACACACACGTACCGATCACGCAAGCTTTTGCACGGAACTTGTTGTCTGTCGTTTCATTACCTTTAGGTAGGTTTGTAGTTTCTTTCCCCCGCTTGTAGGTGCCGCATAAAATGGTACAATATATTTGCTTCAGATAGTGCCGGAGAAGCATAATGAGGTGATTAGTCGCAGTTTGGATGTGGTACTGGTAGAAAACAGTGCAGGAGCTGTGGGTTAGATTTTTAAGGGAATCGTCCTTGTAATCCAAGGCTGCCTAAATCCCAGACTGGTATCCAGGCAATACCGAGGCACTAAATTCTCTGTTTGCTTTTTGTTAGGCTGTTAGCTGCTGAACATTTCCCTTTCCTTGCAAGATCTTCAGTATGGCTGGGGACTTTGGTGTTGTGGTTTGTTGTTTTGTTGGTTTTTTCCTTCTGTTAACCCTTGGATTTCTGTTTGCTCCCATTCTTGCAGAGCACCTTCGTAAATATGAATGCAAACAGTCTGGAGTAAGTGTGCTTTTCTGATATGGAATACACAGATGGGGACTGGGGGGCTTTGCCGGGTGAATCTTTATAGACCAGTAAAATACTAATGTGCTAACATTTTCCCCTACTATCTGTTTGGATTTAAAAATCAGTGTTGTGCATCAGAGCGCTCCAGTATGATGAGAGGTATATGTATGTGTATCACTTAATAGTCTGCAGTTTAGAGAGGAAAGATTTCTGCATGAATAAGCATCTCTACAAATAGTATTGATACTATTCTGCAAGTTAATTGTATTTTACTCTATGTGCAAAATATGGCGTTATGCAGTCTTTGAGAGTTCAAAATTGTATATTGGAAACGTGTTAGGATGTAGGACTATATGAAACTCTGAACACATCTCCTAATAGTGAAAGTGCATAACTTTTTAATAAGAATGTTTTTCTCTGGGTGTGGAATCGTATGTGAAAAAATAGTAGGTGCTGGGATTACCAAATTATTGTGGATTTGGCATTATTGAATATCCTACCTATAATATATATTGTCATCCCCTAACACACATTTCCATATAATATTAATGTTTTTATTTTAATAACCAATTTGCTCTTTCAGCAAACATAATAGCTTGAAGCTGTGGATTCAGGTTACATATTTAGTTCTAAATTTAAATACACAACCAGCTTATTTTCATACTAATTTCATAGCCCTAGTGATAGCCGAACAATAATATCTTTGTTTGTGGAGTTTGCAAAAAATTAAGCCTAAGTTGCTGAACCCTAAATACTGTATTTTTGCTTTGTTGTTGAATGCTGGAGCTGGTTGTTTGAAAATAAGTAAGTGTTTCTTGAGATACTGAAAAAAGTTGGTTTATCACTTTGTATTCATATTCGATGTTCTCTGGTTAAATACAATGCGAAACGTAGGATAATTATAGTGTCGTTTAAATAATGAATTAAATCCAGCAGATTATGCAGCATGCAAAACAGTTTACAGCAATGATCAATTTTTTCCATAGTTCTATGTATTGCTGAATTACTGATAAAATAGGTTGTCTGAAATACAGTAAGAGTAAGGACACGTTGGGTGATACTATGCAGTATCATTATTAACAGTGCTAAAGGTGCTGCGATTCAAATCATTCGATAATCTGGGTGAGGCTATGAGTGATACGTAAACTGAAAGTTTTACTCAAATACTTTTTTTTTTTTTTTTTCCTTTCTTTCTTTTGAAACTCAGGCAGATCTGACTTTATTTTAAAATCTGTAGAACCCCACGGTCTGAAGAGAAAACCTCAGGAATGACTTTCCGAGCTTGTCTTGCATTGGTATCTGTTACTATTACAAAATACAAGCTTGTCTTCAGATACTCTGAAAAGCCTCTGATTTGTGAATTTTTCCAGTACCAGTGGCAAACGTGTTATATTCAGTTCTAAAAAGAGATAGAGGGCTTGATTGTGCTGTCAACACAGAACACTTTTTAAGTTTCCTGGGATTTGAATAGAGCACCAAATCGGGCCTACCAAATTCGTTTGAAATGAAACAGAAAATACAAATATACATGTGCAAATATATTTATTTGTTTCTCATCTGCCTAATTAAATCAGCAATATACTATCTGGTGTCCATTAAAAGTGTGGTTTGTTGGTTGTTGTTTTTTTTTTCAGGGCCTGGTTTAGAAAGTATTTCATGGTCAGTGGAAAAAACATGGGGAAGAGGAGGGTGTGGCTGCTGCTTAGAGGATCTGGCCCTGCACACCGGCACTTGTGGAGACGCAGTCCTTCGTCATGACAAAATGAAGACTTCTTTTAGGTAAAACAAAAATACTACTTTTTTTTTTTTTAATCGGAAATCAAGTAAACATGTAATCCTGTTACTTCTTAATGCGTATTTCTGAAGGATGGTCAGTTGTCCTCACTTGAGTTCTGTAGCTTTATTTGATTCTTGCTTTGCCCCGGATTTCTCAGCTCTTTCACTAATCAGGACAAAACCAACAAAAACTAGTTCCAGCTTTCTAGAGTAATAAGGAAAGTGGTTTGATGTTGGATATTCAGAACGAACAAAACAAGGGACTGATCCTGTAGGCTCTGGAATTATGTATCTGTACCCACTTATTTCCACGCAGTATGCTGCACCATTAGCCCCTGAACTGGAACATACACACACAGGCATTTTTGTCTATCATTCTTTACATTATGATGACAGTTACAGGATAACAAGAGCTTGGAATGAGACTTTGAGAATATTTTCAGGTAACAGTTCTTGTGGGATGAGACTTTGACAGTATTACCAGTAAAACTTTATATATATATAAAAGACAGTCTACACTTATTACAAGGGTTATTCGTTAATAATGCTTATTTACAATCTTAATTCTGTATAATTGATGCAAAAGCTATTTTTCTGCAGTGGCAAGGTTTTAGCACTCTTTTTCTTTTTTTTTTCCTCTGCTACTGTAAAAGTTGCTTCTGCAAATGTATTTTGAAAACGTGTGACTTTTACTGATACTGAGTAAAGATGGAGCTGAGGAAACTTCGTCAGTAGCATAACCACCCACAGGTGTGGTTACCGAATCTGCTCTCCCATCTCCTGTCTTATGTTTGAGCTCATCGTCTCTTAATTACGTATCCCTGTTTTCCTTTGAAGAGCAGCAGTGTGTGGGGTTGTGGTGAGGTGTTATCACAGTTTGGGTGAATTGTTAGCCACAAGACTGAAGGCTGAGTGTAGCAAACCACCACATGAGCGGCAGTATCCCAGGATCTGACACACATCTTGGAATCTCTTGTAATTATTAAATGTTTTTTGCAAATAACGGTGCATGGATGGGGAAAAAGATAATAAAATAATCAAGGGAACCCATTTATATAGCCAAAAAATGTCTATAATAATTTAAGTTCTTGCTGCTTACGGGGAGGGGAAAAGCAGGTGGCAAAGTAAACATACGTGGTTTTAAGTATTTCTGTGAAGATTGAGCGATGCATTGATAGTATTGTATCAGGCACAGTAGCTAGCTTAGGGGATGAATTACTTTGCTTTAGTTAAAATGAACTTGTCTATTTTTTTTTCCGTTGCTTTTGGCCATAGGAAACAAAAGTAGAAATTACTGCATTGGATTAGATCCACAGTCTAATTAATGCTAAGTCTACCCTGACAGTTCTTAACAAAGGGTTGATTGGTAAGAGAACGGACACCGAAGACCAACATTTGATCCTTTTGGAATACCCTGTCCTTATCAGAAAGGGGGCCAGCTAGATCCCTCGGCCAATAGCTTTATCGTGGCTTTGCGCAAAGGTTTTTTTTCAGTCTTCCCAGCAAACAATCCCATTTAACGCTATATTTTTGTAGGCTGTGAATAGAACTGTATTCTTTCAGAATCCTACTGATGTCCTTTAATGATGGACTGTGGTGCTGATTTTCACATGCTCAGCCTGCACTTTGTAAATAGGGTATTCCCATCGTTTGAATTTACTCCCTTTTTAGTTTAACTGAATATTGTCTCCCGTTCAAGTCTGGAAGTAGGCGAGAAAGTCAGACTACAATTTCTGACGTTCAAAGTATGTATCTCTGCTATGTTCCCTGTTACTCATGTGCTTGCTAACATAAATAGTTGAATCACTTTATGTCGCTGTATATGGCAGTCTTTGTGTAAGTGAGATCATTTTAGTCACCTGCCCTTGCACCCCTGGTACCTCTGTGCTTTAATGACGTACGTTAAAAGAACTGTAGATAGCATTCTCTGTGAAGGTATTTTCCTGACAGGTAGATATTCAAAAGGTAGTGTTTTAAATACAGTATTCCGTGCTTTTTTGCATGCATTGTAAAATCTGGCTTATTTGACATAGCTGCATATACATGAAAGCTTTTGTCGACTTGTTATGATAGCACTCAGATCTTTTCCCTTTGCTGAGAATGTTGCAATATGATTTCCTTAGCAATGTTTCACATTCACTCAACTTCGTTAAACCTTGCAGTAACCCAAATACGCTCCCCTCACCTGTTAGTATTGCCACCCTGTTTTACAGCTGATCTTTCCCTACCACTAACAGAAGTTAAAAAGCTGATACCAGCATGGCCTCTGCATGCCACAGCTATTAACCTTTTTCTTCCTAAAATGTCTTTTTATTCCAACATTTTACTTTCGGCTGCTTAACTCATTTTTAATCATGACTCCAGCTTTCAGTCATGATTACTTTGTTTTCTTTATGGTCTTTATGAGTCACATTATCAAAGCCCTTTTAAAAGGCCAAATAAATAATAATTTCTTCTGCGGATGCACTCCAAGTTAAAAAAGACATATTTTTCATTATGTTAGCAGTGTTGTTTTTCTTTCTGTTATGTAATCTCTGCTTAGGCATTGAAGTTATAATTTATTTTACGTAGCCTTTCAGGCTGTTTACTAAATGCTAGAATTCTTTGGTGTGTAATCTGGATCGTCATTTGTGGCTACTTGTAGGGAGTGCTCCCCTTTCATTCCTGTTCGGGGAGTGCATTTTTTTTGTTGGAAACCCTGCCTCCAATCTTGAGCTGATTCAGAACTCCTGCTTTTGTATCTAGACCTTCAGATTAATTTAATTTATCCAGTTATTTCAGAAGTTTCCGTTGTGGTATCTGCTGCTCTTTCACCCTTTACTTGCAAAATGATTGATTAATGTGATTTGCTGACCAAAGGAGATCACTTGAATGTGAATGATTTTTCCACTTGTATTAAGCTTGATAAATTCTTTTAAAACTAAAAGTTACCCTTGAGTCTGTCTGAATTTCTGGGCAACAGGAGATAAAGAAGTGTATCCAGGAATATGAGGTAGAGTCGATATTGCTGTACACCCCCCAGAAATGGACTGTAGAAGAATTTTGTGTCACAAGTCACGTTTTCTCTCTTTTCCTGTTCAAGAGGAGGGACATATTATTCCATAACTTTCTAAAGTGTAGGTTTTGCTTCCCATCTTGGAGGGGGAGTGATGTTGGCTGGTGTGAAGGAGAAAGAACTGGAAAATGAAAGACTAGGAGATAGAATATTGAGCTTCCGCTGGAAGAAGTAGTGCACATGTAGCTGTTTTGTTCTTTTTTTAAAAAAAATTTTTTTATACCATAGATCAGGAACCCAGCTAACAAGAAATACTAATATATGGTCATACAGGGTGAGAAGGGGTGAGTTTACTCTTTTGCATGACTAAATATCTCAAGGTCATAATCAGCTGTTAGCTTTTCTGCAGTGTTTTCCCTCCTCTTTATTCTCTCCCTTTGTTTCCCAGTACTATTTCAGACTTGCCAGACAACTGTTGTGCAGTCTTCTTGCTTCTAATGTATGTCAATAAATTGTCTTTATGTCTTTGGTTCAGTCCTTATGCTGCTGATCTCCTTTTTTTAAATACTGCTTTCTAAGTATATTCTTTGTTCTAGTTGTTTCAGTTCAGTGCTTTTGTTTTTCAGAAAAGGTACCTCTTTGCCTCAACCTATTACAAAGCTTTTCTCACGACTCAGATTTCCCTTGTCCACCTACTACTTCTGTGTCTAGAGATTTTGCTAACCTTCTTTCCTCTGATGGATATGCTACGCCTGCAGAGGCTTCCCATTGAAGTCAATGGGAAGATCTGATAGACATACAGTGTGACAATATGGTACTCTATTTCCAGGTAGCTTATTTTAATTACCTGCTATAGGTTTTTGTTTTTCACTAGGTTCTTGTTTTGCTCTGGACACGGGCTTTCCCAAACTTTTTGTCTGTCAAGGCTTTCTGGCGCCACTGTTCTTTCTTTAATTCCTGTTATATAATAAAAAGCCCAATACTTTTATATTGGATTTTGGGGAACAGCAATCCCTGGAAACAGCATTATTAGATTTGATTGTTCCGGGCACAGAAGCAGACAGGTGAAGATAATGTAGAAGAGGGTTACAGAGAGTGCTGGTCTTTCGCCCACCTGCAGTGGAATACTGCCCATCACGGTGCAAGCACACGGTTTGGAAGTTTCTTCTTTATGCTTGGCCATGTTGGAATCTGTTTGTGAGCCAGCTGGGCTGTACCTTGTGCTCCCCAGTGGGACGTGCGTGCTAAGAAGGCTTTCTCCTTTTGGTTTCCCTCATGACAGTAAGTTTCCCTCTCCTCCTCGTGGGGTGAGGAAAGGCCAGAAACCATTGGAGCAAGGAACAGCATGGTGGGTGAAGAAGGAAGCGATTCTTTTCACAAACAGAGAACATAATAAGGCAAACGTAATGTTATTTTTACTGGAATCTTGATTTCATTTATCTGTTCAGATCCTTTTAAAAACATTTGAAGTGCATGGGTTCCTGCTATGAAGAAGCCTGCAAACAGAGAAAGTGGCTTCTCAAATGCCCTGAAGAAGAGCGCAAAGAATCTCCTTGGCCTGCCAGATGCTTGAGGATGCAGGGCTAGCAGAAGAGAGAGAAAGGGGCAGAGCGTACCAGTGCGAAAGCAGGCTGGCTGTAATAAGACCCCAGCTTGCCATACTTTGTGTTAATTCATGTTGCTGGAGACTAGAAAGCTGCATGTGTTGTTGTGGATTTAAAAACAGCTATTTTGCACAAAGTGTCTTAGAATTGAAGGACACCTTCTCACTCCTCTACCCCATACAGTCCATGCAGCTAACTCCTGTACTGTGGTGCTGTTCAAGGACCTTGTTTTTTCAAGTCTGATATGCCTGGTCCTCCTTTCAAAGTTGCTGGCATGATGGGTGATCTAGTGCTGATTCCAACTACATTTAGCCCCCATCGTGTTTGTCTGTGCTGCTGAGCTTCCTGCGCCAAAGACTTTGATCAGCTTGGACCCCCTGCCTGGCCTTATTCCTATTATTTTCTTCTGGAACCTCTAACAATGTGCAGCTTCATTAGAAGTAATTCTGCCTGAAGGTAGAGAAGGGAAAATATCTTAGTCTAGACCACTCCCTTCCACATGCTCTTTTTCTCCCATCCTGGCTGAGTAACTGATGGTAACATCTGCATCCCAGTGAGCAATATCACCACAGATGAGGAAACCAAGGCCCAAAGCAAAAGTTGGGATTGTCCAGCAGGCCAGTGGATTAGAGGCGAGAATGGAAAGGAGACAGTCCAGCGTGCTGTCTAATTTGCCACGTTGCGTCCTATATGTTACCAGTGCAGCATTCATTTAGGTTTTTCAAGAGATGCTTCTGTTAATGTATTTCATATTAATAATGATGTTTCAAGATATTAAAAAGTTGGTAACAGAAAGCTTAAGAGACAAAAGACGTGCTATTTAGCCTGATGAAGCCTACCTATCAGCACACGCGAATTCTCATAGGCAATGTATTTTCACTTTATTTCTTTGGCTTCTTTTTTTTTCTTTCGCAAGTGAACCATCCTGGAGTTAACAGTTGTCTACAGCAAAAGGCAACTTTTCTGCCTGTCCACATACAACAGGGTATTTTAAGACTCACATTTAAAATAGCTACAAAAGATTACACTTTTAAATAACCAATTTAAGACCCAAACAATTTTATAAATCAACTCAGAACTTTTCAAAAGGAGATACAAAAGAAAAAAAAAAAGCATTGAGGTGATAGCTTTCACTTAAAATATTTTCATAGCGTTAAAAAATAGCTTCAAAACAGCTAGCTAGTTGTGCAGAAAGTCACCTGGTTTTGGAAGGAAGACCACATGAAGTTCGTACATACTTTTGCTCTGGAATTAATGTGCCATTGAGCCTTGGCAGCTTAAGGTGTCTCTATTTTGAAGTGGGGGGCAGGAGGGAAGTCAAATGATTTAGTGACTGAAGAGAGTTGCCACTTGCCTGAGCTCCATCCCTAGGGATATGACCTTTTTAATCCTCTTTAGTTAATGTATTGGTGATCTTTACTTAGGCAGAGTAAACAGTGCTGTTCTGAACAAAGGGGAGGTCATGCTTCCTGCATTACACTCTGACCCCGGGGTCACGGCCTTTGTTCACTTCTCAATGGGAATTGCTCTCAGAGGGCCACCACAAAATGGAGAACTAATTTCGGCACGTGCTGGCAGAGAATGGCAGAGTATCAGGTTTGCCTCAGCCCGGCCTTCGAGTCTGCAGCAGTCACAGCAAGAGTAAAAGTCAAACCGTTTCAAAGCGGACGTATTAGCTCTTTGCTTACCGATGGCTGTGGCACTTAATCCCTCCTTGAACTAAATATATTGCTTGGGTCTTCCCCCCGCGCGGCCACTAATTCGATTCCTCTGTTTTCAGCCTTTATTTTTTTTTTTTTCTCCCTTGCTTAACTGTTCCAAATGAAGAAGCATTAGACTAGTGAAAATTAGAGAATTTTTCTCTTCAAAGAAAGAGAGAAAGCTCATGGCTATTGCAGCATTAAACTTGGGCCTCTGAGGTCTCAAGCTAAAGCATTGTTTCTCAGCCTGTAAGGAAACGGGCTGCTGTGTCCCAGCAGATTGTATTCATCACCTTCTTCATAACAGTTGCTTTGTGTTCCACCAAGTAAATACACACGCATGCAGAGACCTGTGAAGCTTAGCGTGATGAGTGTGGGTGCTAAGACAAAGTGAACCAGCACGTCCTCGCATTTATCATTAATGTTCTGTAAAAGTTCTGATATTTTTTGGTTTTCTGAAGTAACTGGTGGCAGAATGTGATGTATCTAATTTTTAGTTGCTGCGACCATATACAAGGGAACATGTAGAAACATGGTAGCTGAGAATAAATTATCTGGAAGACTCAAGTACACAAAACCATTGCCTTTCACTGAGAAGATGTTTATTATTTTTCATCTATATGCTATTCTTTGCTCAGCAGTAAATTCTGTGAAATACAATGATAGATCATAATATAATTAAGCTGTAAACATGTATCTTCAGTCGAAATACTGCTTTTCCACATTTCTTCTTTCTATCAATAAAAAAATAGCCCATAATTGCTGATGACAGCCAAGTTGCGTAAAACACAGCAGGGTCAAAACTGAGCACAAGGAATGCATGTCTGTTGGGGAGAACGAACAATGTTGCCATCACAAAAATAAGTAATACTCTGATAGTAAGCGTCAAGGCTTCTGTGGCTGTCAAGGTTAAAATGTGTATGACCGTAAATTTTTAGCTCTCGGGCTTGGGTATTTCTGGGCTAACTGGTCTGGGGGTTTTTTGTGTTTTATACCACTAAATTCCTGAAAGGCTCTACCATATTGGCATAATGGAGTGCATGGTGGGTTCACCTGATGTTACTGCTGGTTTAGGGTACAGTCCTGCAAATGCTGGCTGCTGTGCTGTTTGCAGTTGGGTTTCTCTTGACTCCTTCTAGAGTGCTCCAGTAATACGCACTAAGCTATCCAACAGATGCTTCTCAGTCTGTCTTCTGTACAGTTGTGGGCCACCTCTCGTGTTTGGTCCACTCTTGTGGAGGAGGAGGCTTCGCCATGCTGGAAGTGGCTCAATCCTGCCTGGGAGCTGGAAGGAGCGAGTGGGCAGGAGGTCCCAAGTGCCTACGCCTTGCCCCGAGCATTCTTCTGAGGCTTTTCCGGGGCGCGGGGTGGGGCTGGACAGAGAGCCTGGGGTAGTGCTGCTGCATTTGCTACACAGATTTGCCTTCTGCACCAGACTCTCCTCTCTGGAGGAGAGAACATACCACCTTTTTAAACTGTTGCAGACTTCCAACCATTTTTTGGTTTTGGTTTTGTTTTTCCTCCTTCAGATGATGTGCCGTAATACGGATTTACCCAATGTAGAATACAGTAACTCTCTTTTGTGTAAGACAGCAAAATTTTTCTGTTTCTCTTTTGTCCTCTTTCCTCATTTTCATTTTTCTTTGCATTCCAGTCATTTCAAGTAAAATGTTATGGTTTCCCTTCGTTTTCCTGAAGTTGTAGTATTTAAATAAACAGTTCTAATAATCTACTCTTAGATTTAAAAGTGCATTCTGTAATACAGCAGAATAAGCTCTTTAAACAAAAGAAGCGGCCAAGCAACTGAAACATCATGCTCTTTTAATGAAAAGTTGGATTCGAAGCTGAGCCAAATGTGGACAGCAGAGAGTTAGTAGATGAGCAGCAAGTGACACTGGCTATAGCAATACCGAAACCAACCCTTCCGTGTTCTTTTTTCGTTACTTGAAATCCCGAAGTCCGCTGGCTTTAGCTTTTAATGGAAGCTAGAGGGGAAAGGTGTATTTACTATATCCATTATCAAACAAAAAATTGTTCGGTTAGCGTATGTATATTCCTCACTTGAGTTACTTAATTAACGTGTTTACTAATGAAAATGCAAGGTCCATCCCATTTCACCCTGTGTTCTTCAGTACTAGTGTTGCTTTTGTGTTACCTGCAGGATTTTAAAGGCTAAAGAGAGTGTTGAGGGAATGCCAATTGCATTTATTTTTTGTTTGTTTTTTCTTTTTTTTTGCCTTAAAGCATTGATACGGTTGTGCTTTGTTTGGAGGTAATGAGCTGTAGGAGAATTTTAAAATGTGGATAGCTGCTTAGATTAAAAAACAAAATGGTTAAGAAAATATTCAGCCAATATTCAAATTTTAAACATTTCTTTTTCCTCGCAAAGGTGTTGTGTCTGCTTGAAAGGAAAACAGATTTTTCTCAGTGTCTTTTAAAAATTTCAACATGCAATGTGATAATCTAAGATCTCATAGAAGAAGTGCCTCTTCTGAAAGCTTCTTATTGAGTGGATCATTTTTGCATTCTTTGGCTTTGAATGTTTTTGACTCAAACCTCTCAGGATTTTTTTGTCTTGTCTTTTTTGTGTGTTTAAAAAACAGCTTTAACCCTGGTAAAGCTTGGATTAATAGAGTGGGCAGAAAATAGTCTGTTTTACTGTGTGAACTTGATTCCTTAGCATTACTATTTCTGGCAGTGATTTCTCCAGCTAGTGTACCTGGTGAAGCTTACTGGTGGTTAAGACTTTTCTCATTTCCTAGACAAGGATGTTACTTAAATTAGAAATAGGAACTTCTGTATTATTTTTCTAAACTTGCTTTATTGAAAATAGTTTCCAAATGTGACCCCTGCAGTGAAAACTAAGTAAGAACTGTTCATACTTAACAGCCTCCTCTGTTAAGCAACTGTTGTACACCTGTCCATCGTGCTTTTAATATTAAGCCATTTCTATTACCCCATTGATTTCCTTGATCCTTCGGACAATGATTTACGATATGTCCGTTTATCTAAGGAGAGAAAAAAATGAAAAGTTAAAATGTAGTCTTGCAGAAGATGGGTTTGGTCAGGCTTCAGATGTGCTATGGAAATCGCTGAGTCTATTCTTCGCTTTTTTGAATATAAACATTTTTCTAAACACCGGACTGCCAGCTATATATTTAGGCCCAGTGTAACTCAGCAAAACTGATTTGAAGCAAATGCTTTGTTTGCCCAATGTGTCTTCTGGTGAAGTCTCTTCTTCTGTCTCTTTCCGTTGAGTACTTGAATAAAAAGAAATATGTGAAAGTTTCAAAATGCTACATGGGTACAGATAGCTACATATTGCACATATACATGTGAGGGTTTTAAAATTAATATTAGGGTGAGCAGAAGATACTGGGGTGAGCAGAAAATACAAGACACCTTTCAGTTGCACCTGTAAAAATAAAAAAGCTATTTCTCTGTGAAATGGCATTGCTGTATTTTTCTGTGGTAGAAGGATACCGTCCTTATGTTTTCCACTGGCATTATCCACTTTGGAAAGAAAAAATGCATGACGGCCTCAAAATGGCATTCTCTGTTAAGGAAAGGCAAAGGCGAAAGCTGGAATAACAGTAGTTCCAGCACAAAATGGCCTTTTCCCATAAATTTCTTAGACTGATTGAAGTTTTGGCCGTTAGCTGGCCAGTAAAAGCTGAACAATAATACAGTAAATCTGATACTCATAAAAATCTTCTTCTGTATGTATGAGATGCCCATCTGCTATATGAGCATGTGTGTAAGTACCGTATTATAAAGCAAAATAGTGTTTTGCACGTCCCCACAATGATTCTTAAGTACCTATTTTGCTTTCCCCTCTGTGCTGAAAACTCGTCGCTCTGCCAGCTGAGTGCAGGAACAACATTTTGGTCTGTGTGTGCAGGGCTTTATGAGACGAAATCCCTGATCTTCTGTCAGTCTCTCTCATTGTGTTAGTCTGGTACTGGAACAAGGTCACAGGTAGTCACAGAGCAGTTAATTTTTGTAGATATTCTCTGAAGGTAGTGATGAGTTGTTACGATAACGTTGAAGGGATAAAATTACTGCTGATGTAGTGCTGCTATGATCAGTTTCCTTTGTGTAGTTCTTACCCTATTTTAGATATATTAACATTTTAAAAAATGACATATTTATCTGTATAACTAGAGAAAAAAAAAAAGTCCTGAACCATGTCTTCTGCGATTTTCCTGTTATAATTCAGATGTAACTCTTTCTGAGTAATCTTTAGGCTGCGTTACTCAAATACTGCAATTTCTGTTGAGCAGCATTACGTAAATGGAATATTAATTTACAGTCTTACTCTAATAGTATTCATACTTGCTGGGCTGTTGTAACGTGAAACCATAAATGCATACACACATACACATATCTGTCTGGTGTATAGGTCTGCCATATTGCACCCATGTATGTGTGTGGACACACACATGCAGAAGAGATGAAGTATGTGATTTTCACTTTGTTGGGGAAAGGAGGGGAGGAGGAATTATTTCATTTTCTTACAAATAAATGACAGAAGTAACACGGGCTTTAGATGACAGCTTTGATTTTGGTATTTGGCTTCAAAAGTTTTTGAAAAGGAGATGTATTTCTAATTGAGTCAAGGAGAGTTCTCTTTTTTGAACCGAGTCTCGCTGTCCTGTTGCCAAGAGGCAGAAAGTCTCGCTGTCTTTTTTTTCCCTGCCCAATTTTTTTATTAAGTTATTTGTTTGCCTTAGAAAAAAGTGCATTTTTCTTGGGATTTTCAGTGGATGAAGGAAAACGCATTGCATTACACTTCTGTTGATGATATTTTCTGGGAATATAAATTTAAGAGTTGACCTTTTAACTTTCAGTGCTTTTATCATCCATCTAAAATCTCCAGTAAAACGCGTTTGTGCCCTAGGAAAAAATGGTTAAATTTGAAACACGAAATTTCCATGGATTAGTCACTGATATCCCCTGGGAATTTTCAGTATTCTGAAAAGGAAGTGTTTTTAAACAACTGGAAAACACAGTTCACTGAGCGAGTCTGGAAGCAGCTTTGCACAACTCTTCCGCCCCTCTTCCCCCCCCCTTTATTTTTTTTTGTGATGCCAGTGTTATTGTTCGTATTGTACTTTATTGCTGTAGATAGCACTAATATTACTAGTTACTAGTGTACATAGTGTAGATACAGTGTAGTTTTTACTATTAAAAACCCCATTGAGTGCTTTCCATATAAAAGTGTTTGTATTGGTTTTGTCAAGTTGTAATAAGATTCATTAAAATAATCTTTATTAAATTATGGCATACGTTTAATCTGCATAGACGCTGATTCATTGTTTTAAAAGCAAAGTGAAGAAATTCTTTAAAAAGATTTTTTTGCAGTAAACTTCTTGTTTGCTAGCAACACCTACCAAATAACCCTCTCTTTTAAAAAAATAGTATTTTACACGCCATGTAACATAAAGGTGATAAATCGTAAAGGTCTCTTCTTTCTATATGAGCAGAAATAGTTCCTTCCAGAGCATGATGCTCTGAGCTGAGGCCTTGCTGATGCTGCATCTGCTTTGGAGTCCCAGAGTTGCCACTCCACCACTGCAGCTGCTGGTACTGGTGCCAGTTTGGCCTTCTACTGATGCACGCTACCTAATGCCCTGCCTTGTTCAGTCTGTATTTGGGAGCGGGGCACTTGTCCCTTCAAATTCGCTAACATCCCTTTTTGTGTATTCTGTTATTTTTTGTCAAATGTGACGTGTGTGTATAGATGGTGGAATGCTTAAAATGTAGCCTTCCGTAGGGATATGTCTTTCTGGACAAAGGAAATACAGAATCCCATGTGCGTGTGACATTTTGTTTACTGAAACTGAAAAGTAGCAGAATACTGTTAAAGCTGAATATGTACATTTAGGCATCCCTTCAAAATGTAAGAAATTTAATAATGCGAGTGTGACAACTTCAGTAAATGCAATATGACAGAGAGGAAGAAAAAACTCAGATGATTCCCAGGAAGACAGTTAACGGGACACAAATTCTATGAAATACTGAAGATTATGTTGTTTTTTTCACAACTATAATTTATACCTGCAACCGATACAAAGAATGTAGAAGCATGTATTATAAGTCCAGGTAAATACATGATTACTTTCCGTAGGTTCATTAGTCTCTTGACATTATATTTTATGATAATAACAATGATATCTCAGTATCGTTCATGTTAGGATTTTTTTTTTCAAGAAGAGGGATTTAAATTCACCAGTGCGAATATACTGTTTACAGTGTGAGATTCCAGTGATATTTTAGATAGCCGCACGAGATAGATCAATCCAAGATGTGCCTTTACGTACCTTATATTTTAGCTTTAATGGGCTAAAGAGAAATACTAACTTGAACTGTAAAACTGAGTTGGCTACATAAAATAGATACGATATTAATTCCCAGCTCATAAACAGATTGTGTCCCTGTGAATTCTGTATCTACAACCATTTTGTATTAAGCGTCTCCGCCGGTACTAAATAATTGCAACTATGCTACAAATATGTTACCATAATGGATATCCCTTCTTATTTTCTTACAATTCATGCAGATTTTTTATCTTTACTAACATTTTACTACCAAAAAACCACAAAGGAATTTCTGTTGTATGTCATTTTTGCTCCCATTACAGTTCACTTTGTTCAGGATTGCAGCCCTCCATTGTAATTAAAAAAAAGTAGATACCCTTTATATCAGAGAACTTGGTCACTGGACAACTCATTACTTGTTTAAAAGCCTTTAAGTAATCGACAATATAAAGGTATTTTAATCCCCTTTCAGACCTAAGACCTTTTTTCACTACAGATTTCATCATGTAGATTTGCTTTTTTTTTTTTTTGCAGCTTGTCATTCTCTAAAGATGAACATTTTCTTTTTTCACAGTGTCTTAGCTTTCTTTTTCTAGTTTTTTTTTTATTACTATCGCACTTTCCCC